>JBCFYV010001928.1:0-42989 GCA_039000515.1 Timema cristinae | reverse complement strand
CCGTTTTTTTGAAACCAAAATAAATCCACGATCGTTTTTTTTTATTGCCCAAACAACAGGTAAGTTCTTAAGTCAGGTACATACATTCAATGTTGCTTACGTTTTTTTTCACCGAATATGTTTGCTACAAACTGTGCTTTTCTCGCCCCCTGTCACTGTGAACGTTAAGGGTTTTAGACCTGTGTCGGTGATCATTTGCAAAAAATTTTTGTTCATTCCAAGGCTTTTTTTTGGCCCGTCCGAGCCCCTTCCGGTTTAGATTGTTCAATTGCATGCTGAAACATTTAAGTAGTTACCCGACTTTTTCCTTTTCTTTTTTCCTTGTTTCGACATCGTTCCCCTTGCCCAGGTTTTTTGACACCTTTTTTCCAAATCGCGCCAGCGGCAATTTTCTTTGAAAACATGGCCCCGAGACCGTTCAGCGCACGCTTTAGGGCTATTTTCTTTTGTTTTTAATGTAAAGGCGCCCGAGGTCGGAATTTCGTCCCGTTTAATGGGACCAAAAATTCTAAAAATAGCGGTAGGTTGTAGAGTAAAAAAATCGTCAAAATTGGGGTTTGTTGTGACCCCCATGTCGTTCAATGGTTACGGTTAAAAAAAACTGTTAAAATGCCGCGCAATCACTTATGTTGGCCATTTTTGGGGGTTTTACCTTTTAAAAGGGTTGCCTTTCTTGTCGGGCCTTTGGATTAATATATCTTTTCCCTTTTCTCCCACATTTCATTTGATGTTTCACAATTTTTCATTTTTGGGTTTACTTGAGGTTATAGAAAAAAAAAAATTATGTGAGCGGCTTTAATCATTTGCCCCCATTCTTGTTGGATTCTTGGCCGATGTTGTAAACTCGGTTTTCCCCCGCCAGTTTAGAACTTTTAAAAATTTGGGTTTTAAATTTAACATGGTGCTTTTGCTTTTCAGGTATTAATTTTTTTGCTAGAAGTTCAATTTTGTATATTTAAGAGTTCATGGGCGTCCGGAACTACCGGCACCGTTTATTTTTATGTTAAACTTGTTCTTTTACACAACACGCGTGAACGGGGCCCATAACCTGGAGAAAATTCCCGCGGGTCAAGTGATCAAAAAAAATAATTTTTAACCCCAATTAAAAAAAAACGTCAGAAATGGGATTACAAGTTTACGTGGCTACAAACTTTAACCACCGACCCCCACCCCCAAGCGTCTTTGTGCATTAACCCGTTTAACGAAAAACCGGCACTACGTATGGAGCAAAAAATTCGCAGCCGACCCTCTGATCACGTAATGACAAAAAAATTTCTGAAGCCTCCCTTGTGTGCTTTTTTCCCACACCCTAAATGGGAGTAGTGTTTTAATGCCAAGGCGGCATTGTGTTATTGTTGGGCTGAGTAAAAAGGTTTTCCCCCCCCCCCATGTCATTTGGTTCCTATCGGCGTTGTGGCAGGCGCCGTGGGAAATTTCTGAGAATCATTGGCTGTGAATGACATCACCCTTAGTTCCCTTTCCTTTCCCAATTTCCCCCGTATTTCAATCTGAATTAACAAGTGCTAAAATGTTTTTACTTTTTGATCCCAATATTTCCCAAGGAACATATTAAAAGTATAAGTAGTGAAATTTTGGGGGTTTCCTTTGATCCTTCGATCATGGTGGATTTTTGTCGTTTAGTTTTGGCCAGGGATTAGATCTTAACCCCCTAGGGCCCTTTTTAAATTTTTTTCGTTTAAACCAGGGGTTGGCCATGATTAAGGTGGTATGATGTTAGTGTTAAAGGGAAAAGAAAAGTTTTGTTACAATAACTCTTTTTCCCTATGCAATTTTTTGATGAGTCAGTCGTTAGTTTTTTTGAATTGGATATAACATTAATATTTCTTTAGAATTCTTTTTTTCATTGTCTTGACGTGCCCTTGCCCCGATTTTAATAATTTCTAAATTAATTATTTTTTCGTAAATTGGGAGTATTCATATTTTGTTTATTGTCAAATATATTCCCGCTATAACACAGGGAGTTGCAAGTGTGGAGTCACGGATTACTTCCCAAGCTTATAATGGGGTTTGACTAACTGCCCATTGTTGTAAAAGATATCACGTGCATTGTAAAAGATGGCTACCCCAAAAAACCGAAAACTCGTCACAAAGAAACCAACTTCCAACAGAGTCCACACGAATCTCTCGAATGTAAGATCAAAAACCCAAAAACGAATCCAAAATTTTAGTAAGTTCAAATTTAAAGTTTTAAAAAATTTCGGGGGGTTCAAAAAAAAAAAAAAAAAAAAAAAAGGCTTAGATAGTTTTTTTATTTTAAATTTTGTGTTAAATTTTTTTTCCTACTTTTTAAAATTTTTTTTATTTTTAAAATCAGTCATTTCAAAAAGTGACGTTAAAATTACCTCAAAAAATAAATAGTATTTTAAGCTTTTAAAAGTTAGAAATTGAACAAATTTAAAAGACATAGGTAAAGAAAAACACCCTTATTTTTTAAAACCCTATTTGATTTAAAAAAACTTTTTTAATTTTATTTTAAAAAAAATTTCAGTTGACTCGGAATATTTTCCAATATTTTTTAAATCGTTTTTAAAGGGAAAAAAACCGGTTCGCACACCTCTAAAGAAATCAAATCGATATTTAAATAAAAACCCCTTAGTTTTTCATTAGATTTATGATTTTTAATTAATCTCTTTTGTCTGATGCACACCCATAAAGGGTTTAAACATTGGAAGCTATCCAAAATATATTTTTACCCCCCAAAATCTTTCCGTTCTGTCATGCGTGCCCAAAATTTGATATATGTAGCTAATGAGTCATATTTCTCCCAATTTGTTTGTCTCCCCAAAGCAAAATCCCAAAAGAAAAAGTGGAGTCAGCGTACCTTTTGGAACTAAAAATCGTTGTTTATCATCCAAAAAGAAGCCATGTGTAAAATGTCAACTGCTCGATTTATGGGACTAGATGAATTCCTGCCCTTTTCCCCAACCTTGGAATCCGTCCCCCCCTAAAGCTTTGGTATTTTTGTTTGAAAAACTTTGGCCTTTTATTATTGCTGTTTCCCATTTCTATGTCTTGTCAAAATTTTGTATTTTATAGTTGCTACTTGAAAATGCTACCTATCCCTGAAAATTTCCCCCCGTACTCGTAAAAAACTTGCCCTTTTCCTAAAAGAAGGGAAACATAGGGTATGTTTCTTGCGTCTTGAGAAGCCTGGTCGTGTCTTGGTTTTGTCTTGAAAGCAATTTTCTGTTTCCCTTTTGTCACAAAGCTGGGGCCCATCTACCCTCACTCTCGTCACTTGTCAATGTCCTCGCTGGGAAACGAAACAAATAATAAATTAAAGAAAGAAGACAGACAGCTATGTTAAAAAATTTAAAAGTTGAAGGGAGAAAACCTCAATATTTCCAAGAAATGCAAATGATTTTAGTACACTTTTTAAAAGTCTGCCCTATTTTTAAAAGATGTATCTAAATCGAAAATTAATTAATTTTGTAAGTTTTTGAAGTTTTTATCGATGAGCAGGTATAAAAGGAATAAGAAAAAGGACAAACACAGGAAATGGATTTATCAGTAGCCGTGTGCTTGTTATTAATATAGTCTTTAGGTAACAAATAAGGAAATTTTCCCCGGCCTTGTTTGACAGTTAGAAAAATATACCCGCCTCGGGTGGGAGTGGCAAACGTGCTTGTCGTTTTGAGTCGACTGCAAAGGAGGGGGTTCGGGGTTCGAATCTTGGTGGTAAACTGGGGGTGGTTTTTCCTAAATGTTTTTCCCACTCCCTCCACGAAATGTGGGTTATTTCCTTAATTCACCTTTCTTTTTTAAAAAAATCCATTAAAGTAATTAGTATTTAAAAAGCTTTAAAAAACCAACGGGTTTAAGCGCGGTGCTAATTTTTTCTAAAAAAATAGTTTTTAAAAATTTTTAAAAGTGTCTTTAATTGACAACAAAAAAAATCCTGGTAGCTTCAACTTCAATTTTTTTCAAGTTTAAAAATTCGCTTGCTTTTAAAAAGGGGCCTTTGAAACCCCCCTATTATTTTTTTTTTTTCGTTTCCAAAATCTTACGGTTGTTGTAAATGTCTCTTTTTTAAGTTTAAAAAAAGAAAAAAAGTCTGTGAGAGCATAGTTCCATTTATTTAAAAGTTTGAATAAAAAATTAATTCTAGAACATCAAAAAACTTGTAGTGGTTCGCCCACTAATTATAGAAAAAAACTAAAATCAAACTTAGTAAATAATTTCAGTTAAATGAATGGGAATTCAAAAACAATTAAAAAATTAATATGATCCAAATAAAAATTGGAAAAGACAAAAATAACCAATGTCAAAAAATTAACCTCTTGTTGGGCCCTGACTGTTTTTTAAGATTCATATTTGAGGTTCACAAGAAAAATTTAAAAGTTTCAAATTTGAGGAAAAAAATCAGTAAATTTTTAAAAGTGTATCTTGAAAAAAAATAAAATGAATGTTATGAACAAGAGTTCCCATTGTCCTGCCCTACTATTTTTGCTCTCCTGTCTCGCCGTGATTTTCCCTCAAGTTTGCCCCTCGATTTCACCCGGCGTTTCACCCCGGGTTGATGCCCTTTACCTCCCTATAAATCACTGGCGGCTAATGTGCCGGGGGTGTCCGTAACACCTTTTGAGTAAAATATATTACAAAAAAAAAAACAATTAAATAAAATTTTATCAATGGTTTAAAATTGTGCAACAAATTAATGGGGCCCTAAAATGCCCCAAACATATGAGAACATATAAAATTTGTTAAAGGGCCCCCTTAAATTTGTGGGGGTTTGGGGGAGGGGCTGGGGGGTAAAATCCTCTTACAAAGGGGTTTTTATCAATTTTTTATAGTAAAAACTTTAAATTAAAAAAAAAATTTTTAATCAGAAAATTATTAATTATAAAATTTTATTTTATTGTTTTCATTTATTATGATAAATTACATTAATTATCTGAGTTAAGTATTCAAAAATTTAAATATCATCATTTTATAACCAATCCTTATGTCTAAAAAGGTAAAATGATTAATATATTAAATTTACCAAATTGAAAAAATTGAAAAAAATTGAGGAGGAAGGGGGAAAAAGGTTTTGCCCCTTAAAAGGGGGGGAAAGGATGAGGGGGCAAAAATACGGGGGAAAAAACCCCCTTACGTAATTAAGGACCCTAAATTTTAAAAAAACAAGAAAAAGTAAAAACCTTATCACCTTTTTACAAAAAATGTATATTTTGTGTCCAGGGCATATTCTCAGGAGGTTGGGTTTTAAACCCAAAATTTAGTTTTTGAAGATGGCATCTTATGAGGTTACTGGTCTTAAACCCCTATTCTTTGTATTTTCTAAGGTTTTGTGCTGGGATAACGTCCCTGGGAAATTTTTAAATTTCTAGTTTAAAAAATAATATTTAAAACCCCCCTGAACCTAAACCCAAATATTTTTTCATTAATTTTCTCGATTCTTTTAAAAAAATTTGCCCCTGTTGGTGTGATAATGCTTTAAGGGGTTTTGTGCACCATGGAGGAACAGTTCCCGAGAACCGCACTCCTGTTGGACTACTTGCCAGTACCCCCTGAGATGAAAACGGGATTTAACATTAATAAAAAATGATGAATTATTAGATTAAAAATGATTTATTTTCAAAAGTATTGATTTTTCTTTCGTTTTTTAAAGTGTAAAATCAATCTATAACTTAGCAAGTGCTTAAAAAAAAATAGGGGTTTTGAATATTTTTTTTCCCTTAAATCAGAATCAAAATCTAAAAAAAAATTAAAATAATAAGTTCCATTTTGTGTATGAAATAGAAATACAGTGGAATCCCCCTTAAAAGACCCCGTTAGTAGGGATTCTTCTTTTAAGAACGTTTAAATAAAAGGTTTTTATGGTCAAAAAAAATTCTAATAATGGATGCAGCATCCTGCGAAGCCTTTTTAAGCATAAAATCTATAAAAAGTGAAAAAAAATATTAAAAACCCTTTCCCTATATGTATTTTACTGTAAAAATGTCAGTAATGTATTTTTTTACGGAAGTTTTAGCACAGGGTTTCCCTCCAGAGAAAGGGGAAAAATAGTTAAGTAGTAATGTAATGATTATGGATTCAATGCTTTCCTCCCCCCCCCTTTCCCAACCCTTAGGGGGTTTTCCCCATCTGTGCTTTGCACATACATGGGTGTGCAACACAAAAGGGCCCTACTTTACATTTCATTTTAGTTGTGTTTTTTTTTGTTATAATGAAATCTGTAAGAAAACTATGTATAGTATTTATTCGTTGTCTAACTATCCTGCAAACAATACTGCACAATGTAGTAATTAGGGGTTTCTAGATAATACAAACTTTTAAGGTCCAAGAAATAGATTTTTTTTTTCCAAAAACGGACACTTTTAGTAATTTCATTTTTTGATCCCCGGAAAATGTTGCTATCAAGGTTTCACTGTAGTGGCTAAGTTAAAATGTTTTTTGGGTTTATAACGTTGATTTTTAGTTGATTTGGGAGTGGAAAATTTAAAATAGCCTGGGGCCGGCTGTTAGGTGCATTCTAAATTTGTGAGAAAAATGTTAGAAAGCATCAAATACTATAAGGTTTAAGTTTTAAAATTAGGTGTATTTTTATTAATTTGTTTAATCTTTTTTTTTTATTTTTTTTAAGCTTAATATCGAATTTTTTTTAAACCCTCAACTTAATGTAAAGATTTTTTGAGGCAAGATAAAAAGTCACCTGGTTAACACAATAAAAAAAAAAATTGTTTTGGGACAAAATAAAGAGATTTAAAAAAATCTGATTGTGATACAAGGCTAATCGTTCAGAGAAATACATTTTTCAATGTTGTAAAAAAAAAAACAGTCTCTCCTGTAGGAAAATGTAGAAAATAAATGTCTGTTGAATTATCCCTGAGAAAATCAAAAATTTGAAAATTGCAAAACTAGTTAGGGGTCTTAAGCTAGTAAATATAGGGCAAAGGTGTATAAAAACCTACTTTAATTTTCGGTGTTTATAACTTTAGCTAAGCCACATAGATATAATTTTTCTTAATTTGTTTTGTGTGTATTAATTTAATGCGGAATCTCAAATGAGAAAAAATAACAATGGGATTTAAAATACAGGGTATCCTTGAAATGCTTACACTTTTGTGTTTTCGTTAATGAAATTAAGAAATAAAAAAAATTTAATGAGGTCGGCTGTAATTTCACAGTCACCTGTGCGGTGGTGACGTGCCTTTTGTGCGCCACATTCCAGTTAGGAAAAAGATCTTTACTTAAAATTTTGGTGTTGGGGGGAGTGGGGTTTTTTTATTTTACAATATCTTTGTTGTATTGGTTTTTTCTTTTCAAGTTTAAAAAACTTTTATCCCCCCTAGCCCATGAGCACTGGATTCTTCAATGCTATTTTTTTTCAGGCGGGTCTAAAATTTATGATTTTTGCTAAAGGAGTTTGGAACTGCATTCTTTATTCTTTTCTTTTCATAACCAAAATTTTTTTAAAATATCATAAAAAACCTTTTCTTTTGCCTTTCCCTTTCAATCTCCCCATCTTTTTAAAGTCTTTTTCTCTCAGCTTCGTTTCCACTAGTACTTTTTTGCTTTTTTCCATAGTCAATGAGTTTTTTGTGATCAGAAAAAAGAAGGTTATTGCCAAAAACTTCAAAGATTTAAAACTTTTCTTCTAAAAAAATTTAAGGTATACCCCATGCACCACACACCAACAAAAATCCGACACTTTTCTAAATTTGGGTGGTGTCGTCTACTGAGATAGGGTCCGGGTTTTTTTTTCCGGGTATGACAGAAAAATGTATCAGGGTTAACTTATACTGATGTAATAATTTGAAAAGGGAGTAAGAAAAGGAAAAAAAAAAAAATTATCTGTACCAGAATGTGTAACGTGGGACGGGGTTTTATTTTTGGCTTTTTGCTTTCAACATTTCTTCAATATATTTATTTTCCCTTGTTACTTTTTTAAAATTTATTATCTTTCTTCAACCCTGGATTATTTGTTCATGCACTGGATTAAAAATTTTTTGTCATTATAATATTAAAGATTTGTTTTTATATTCTTTCACTAAATTTCCCCCTGTCAAGTTTATTAGTTAATTATATATTGTCATTGTCAGTTGAGGAAACATCTAGTTTTATATTATTTTTAAAACCGTTGGGCCCTTTTGGGTTTTCTTATAGCTTTCAGTATTTTTAAATTTGTCTATCCTCTCCTAACTTGTCTTATCTTGATAAATTTTTTAGCTAAAATGTTTTAATCTAAGAAAGTTAATTTGCGAAAAACCATGTTAAAGTTGTATGAACTATCTACAAAGTTTCAATTCATTAAATGTTCTTTTTCTTTTAAACTTTCAAATTTGTAATTTTCATTTCTAAAGCTTTTTTAAATATAGTTTCTCTAATTATTGCTTTACCTTCACTTTTCCCCCAAAAATCTGTTTTTTATTTTTTTAAATAAAAATTCCCTTAATGGTTTTTTTTGGGCACGCGGTTAGGGAAATTTAAGAGAATTTGTGAGTCCCAACCAATCAGCATAGAAAGCCTCTTCTGTAGAGAAAGTGGGAGGAGAAAAATTGTAACAAGCTTTGATGAGTTTCAGTTTTTGAGAAATGACCATGTTTTTTTAGGTGAGTTAGAAACTTATAAATAAATTTTACAATAGTCTCAGACGCAATGGAAAAATGTAGAAAAGGGACATGGGGGTGTTTTGTTAAAGGCAATCATTCTAAGAATTTTTGGAATTAATAATTCAATTGATCAATTAAATTATGTAATTTTTTTTTTTGTTATTTATAAAATTAAAGATAATGTTTTGCGTAAACCCACTCAACCCAAGTTTTAATTTTTTGTAAATTATTACAAAATTTTTTCATCCCCCCTTGTGCAAACACCAGGTGGAAAAGGAGATACTCTGCTCTGAAACCGAAGACTACTGTGGCCCAAAAGTAATACCTCAATTTTTGGAGATGAAAAACAAAGTAAATATCAAAAACCGTGTTTATGCTGATAGTTACACTAGAAACCTTTGGGGAATAATAGTTTGTGCTGAAATGATACAGGGCACGTGTTTTCCCAGATTAAGTCAAATGCCAATTTTACTTATGAGTCCTTCCGGTAAAAAAAGTACATCCAATACCAAATTATCGTGGTGATTTCGTTTGTGTGGGGAAAGGATTTTTTATGTGCCCCCCTTTCGTTGATCTTTCGTGATTTCCAACTGCCATTTTTCTCGCGGGAAGAACGGTGTTTGGGGCCCATCAAATCATTTTTGTATCTCTGAAATGAATTTTTCCCAACTCAAGTGTTGATGGAGGTCTTACCTTAGGGCGGGGCTTTATTCAGCCCCTTGAAGTGTGACAAGCTGTAAGTGTTTTGAACTGGAAGGGTTGTTCGAGACCCTGAAGTCCGCATGATTTTGTCACTCACCCACTCGTTTAAAAACACCCAACCCAGAAACATATTTATTAAACATCAACTTTTTTTCCCAAATGAGAAAAGCATTAGGAAAATTTAAAAATCATTCAACAATTTTTAAAATGACAATGTATATGAATATGCCGGCTTTGGGAAAAAATTTGGGCTTAATTTGATAAAAATTTTAATGAGTATTTTTTTTTTAAATTTTTTTCTGTAAGTTTTGCAGAAACCCCTAAAATTTGTTAGTAATTTTAAAAATATAAGGCCATTTTTCGACCAATTTAAGAAATAAGCTTACATTATTATACATGTGTTTTTTGGGTTAATTCATGAGTTATTTCTAAATTATTTTTCTTTCCATTTTACAGCTAATTTTTGAAGGGTCTTTTAAGCAAATTGCGCATTTTCAGGGGTCATGGACTTGTAGTCTGAAAGATCATTAACATTTTTTTCTAAGTAACCTTGTTTTTTTTTTCTCAAATAGTGCAAAAATTTATTTATAGTGAATTTGGTTCTTACATTACATTTTTGTGTTTGTCTTTTCTCTTTTTTAATGATTATTTTCTTTTCCATTTTCTTCACCTTTTTGTTTTTTAGGAAAAAATGTAAATGAGTGCTGCCGTGACTTGGAAAAACTCAACGACATTGTAGCTGACGTTGTTCAGAAGGGGGAAAGAGGTCGCAACAAACCCTGAGTCTTTTTTCCTCCACGCTGATCCAGATGTGCCCCAACTAAAGCACGCCCGGCCCGTGTCGATGCTATCCACATTCCCCTTTATGCGCAGCGTCTGGAGAATATTTGCTGTTCCAGCTTGCAAAAATGTTATTAAGTTTAAAAGGAAGTTGGTTTTTAAATAATTTTAAAATTTTTTACATATTGTAGTTTTAGAGGACATTCAGAGTTCATCGGGGTTATTTAAGAGAAAAGTTAGAAATATAATAAAATGTTAACTTTAAGAAGTATTGTTTTTTTTTTAAATTTTAAAAATCATTAATATGTGACACATAAAATTATTTAAAATTTAAAAAAAGCAAACTGATGAACTATTTATAGTATAAATAAAATTAATTTATAAAAAATTTAGAGTGTAAAAAAAAATTTTAAAAATTTTTGCAAAAAATTTTGATTAAAAAATTGATAGAATTGAAAAAAAATTTAAATATAAATAAACTTAAAAAATACTAACGATTGGTATCGGCCCGGCCCAGGTGGAATATTTAGGGGGGTGGAAAAATTTTTGTAAAAAAAAATTTTAAAAATGCGTCCCAAATCGAATGTAAAACGAGGAAATTTTGACCAGGGGGTTTTTCCCTTTCGGGGTTTGGGTTTTCCTATCTGTCAGGTTTTACACTGTCTTATTTACATTTTCAAGCATCATGCAATTATTAAATTTTTTATTTTTTTAAATTGTTAGTGTATTTAGTCCTTTAAAAACTGGGTTATTCTTTAAATTTTTAAAACGTGTTTTTTTAAATGTTATTTCTAATTTAAAAAAACCCAAAATTTTATTTCTTAACTTTTCCCAAAAGTTTTTATTTATAAAAAAAAATTTTGTAATTTATATTTTAAGAAAAATGTTTTTAGATTTGCTTTAAATCTCTATTTTTAAGATGTGTAGTTACATTTTTAAAATATTATTTAAATTTTAAAAAATTTTTTAAGTTTCTCCCGTAAATTGGGGGTTTTTAAAAAATATTGGACAAGTTTTATTAAGAAAAAAAACAAAACAAATATTCCCATTTTTTTATTTTGGTTTCCCAAAGGAATCCCCGTGGGTCTATAAAATACAACAAACCCCGCTTAAAAAATGTCATTTCATTTAGGCCTCTTTGGCCGGTGTTGGAATTAGAAATTTGTAATCACCCACGTTTCTTCATTTTTGTTTACTTATTTTGTCCATATTTTTTTACTTTGCCTTTAATTTCAATATTTCCCCCAGGGTTTTTGTCTACACCCTAAAGAAGAAAATTTTAAAAAAACAAAAATCCTTTTTTTCAATTTTTGATTTTATTTCTTTTACGTAACATTAACTCAATCAAAATTTTTGGTCAACTTTCTTAAAAATTTTTACTTTTGAGAAATTTTATAATTTTAAAAAAAAAAGGTATGAAAATATAAAAAATGGGCCCTCTAAAATTTTTATTGAAAGTTTTTTATAAAATTTGTGAGTTTATAAGATCATTTAATGATTTTAAAACAAAAAAAGTTTTTTTTGTGAGTGATAAATATCAGTGAGATCAGTGGTCAACCGTCGACCGGGTGCTGCCCTGTTTATATGTTTCTTTTTATTGTGTTTTAATATTTATTAACTTTTTTGAGGAAAACAAAAAAAAAATTTCACGCTTAGAATTGACCAACTCAATATCTCAATTAATTACCTTCGTTTTTACAAATTTGCAATTTGGAGTAATTGATTGTCAAAATTTTTAGAGCAAATATGGCCACCTATAGCAAGGTTCTATTCTTCATGTCCTTTCTTGGAGTAGCATAACAGCTTTTTAAAAAATGTAAACAAACCCTCAATTTAAAATTAAAAAATTTTAAATAGGCTCCCCAAAGGGGAAATTTAAATCGTGATTTTTAAAGTCAGGTGGGGGCACAGGGAAAAAGCGAGAAAAGGGGAGGTTTTTGCATTTCTTAGAGCAAAATTTTTTGTTGGTCAAAATTAAACAAATGTTTTTTTACAAAAATGAATTTAATTTTCTTCACATCCATAGTGATATAAAAAGTTGTTAAAATCTTCATGACATAGTGGATTATTAAAAAACATTTTAAAAAGAAGAGAAAAAATGTTAATGAAAATTTGGGGCACCCCCCACAAAAATTCAACAAGTATTGAGGGCATAATTGAAAAAACTTAATTTTAGTTTGTAGAGACGAAATATTTTTTTTTTTGACATAAAAAAATTTTGCTTAATTAAAACAAAAACCCTCACTTTTCTCGCTTCCTTTTATCCCCACCTTAAGGTGGGCCAAGGGGAGCCCAATAATTTTACAGTTTTCTGTTACATTTTTTTGGGGGCCAATAAAAGCAAAAATTTATCTAGTAGCAACTGTAATATCAAGATCTTGAATATCTGTCAGGGTGTCCTGGGAATTTTGTCAAAACTTTCCTCTTTTTTTAAAAAATTTTTAATAATTCCCGGACACCCCTTTAAGATATTTAGATTTGTTTATTAGCTGTGCAAAAAAATTTAAAACTTGTTGTATGGTAAATATTTGATTTATTTTTTGCCAAATAATAAATTTTATATTATATTTTTAAAAAAGGTAAAAATACTTGGCCCCCCCTTCTGCGCACCTTAAAATTGTTAAATTTTAAAAAAAACTAAATTTAGTGAAAATATTTTGTTTATTAGTAATTTTTTATCTTTTAAAAATTTCAAAAGAGTACTTTTGGGCAGCCCTTTTCATAGTATATCGCCCCTGTTACCAAGTTGAAAATTTTTTGGCAGCTTTTAAACAAATTGGTAGTAAGATGGGTGCTAAATTTAATTTTATGGATGAAGTGGTATTTACCAAAACCAAAAAATCAGTTTATTTGGGGGAAAAAAAATGTTTTTTGTGTGAAAACAGTAAAAAGCATGTAAAATTCACATTATTCATGCAAATTTCAATTTTCCCTAGAATGCTATCCGGCCCAAAAATGGTTTTTTCTTCCAATTCCCTCTTGAAGAAACTTTATTAGCAATAGGCAGTAAAGCCTGAGAAGTGATTTAAAGACTAGTAATTTCGATTTAAAAGATAAAAAAAGAGGATGCATGTGCAGAAGCATTTTATAATAAAACGGATATGTTTTTGACAGCGAGCATTTACACTTTATTTTTAAAAACATGTTTGCTAATAATGGTGATGGATAACCAAATGAATAGTAAGACACTGCTTAAAAAAAACTAAACATTATGGTTTTAAACCTTGGAATCAGTTTAGAAAAAACGGCCGTGCAAATGAACCAAAACTTTTACAATCAGGGAATGTTTTAAATAATAGTGTCCATGGTTAAAAAATTACTAGAAAATTAGTTAAATTTACTCATGAGTTTTATTCTGGTTCTTGCTGGTTGGAGGTAGGTGGCGTTAAAGGAGTCGGCGTGATTTGTGACGGCTCTGGGGAGCCTAGTTCACAGCCGTTGAGGTGGCGTTTCCCTTTGTGGTTGTAGTTGTTGCATACACAATATCCCCCTCTCCTACTTGACAATCTTCCAAATAGTCCCCGATCAGGGCCCCCCGGGAGGGGGGTTATCGCAGCCCTATCCCTTTTTGAAACCCCTAGAATACTATGTGATTAGACAAAAAATGGGGCCCCGAAATTCAAATAAAAGTCAAAAGTACTTTCAGAAGACAAAAAATTTAGGGTTTAAAATCATAATTTAAAAAAAGAGTAAAAAAAAAAAAATATTAGCAAAAAAGTTTTTAAAGTGTAAAATTTTTATAAATTTTTAATTGTGGAAAAAAGGGCCAAAAATGTGTGGCACGTTATACCATCTGGTTTTTTTCAGTTTTTCACTAAAGGGGATAAATTATAAAAAAAGCGTTAAAGGAAGTATGTTTGTATTTGCATGGAAGGAGAGAGGGAAAATTAAGGGAAAGTCATCTCGTAAATAACCGACCGGTTCAAACCTTTAACTACCCGTTCCCGAGTAGACAAAAACCAAAATTTCATTTGATGCCCCCGGGGCAGGTTTTGTTATTTATGCCCTTTTCCAAGTGGTATGTTACTGATTTTGTTGCCCCCCAATGTGGCCTCTATTGTTAAAAAATGACATTTCACAAAATTTTGTTCATTTCAAAAAATATTGTTGATCTATTTACACCCAAAACAAAGCACAAATGCTTTTGGACGTAATCGTGAATTGAAAAAATTTTTCATTGCGTGAGCCCAAGAAAATATATTATTTTTTTCTCAACATTTGTTCGGTCTTTCGCTCCCGGGAGGGTAAAATATTGAAAACGAAAATTGAAGGGTTTTAAAAATTTTTAGTGTTTTTAACCTTATCTGTGCTTATAAAATTTTTGTATTTATTTAATTCCCTATTTTAAAATTTCTCATTGTATTTATTTCATAATTAAGTACACAGCTGTAATGGGCCCCCACTGTAAGGGGTAAAATTTGCACTAACAAAAAATAGAATTAAATATAATTCATAAAAACAATGATATTTACCCAAAAACCAAAAAACCCCCTAATAAGGCACCCCCCCTGTTTCATGGTTTTTTGGGTAGATTTTGTAAGGTTTTTTATTTTTTATGAATGAAGAAAATAAAAATTTTTTTTTAGTTATTTTGTAATGTTAACAAAATGATTTTATTTAAATCAAAACCCTAGGTTTCTTAAAAAATCTAATTAGGGTTGCCGAATTTCAAGGGATTATTTTTTTTCTCAACTATTGCTTTTGATAAAAAGGTTAACTTGCCCTTGGGGGCTCGACTATTAACCCCTGCTTCTTTTTGTGACACTTCACAATGATATATAGAAAATAAATAAAAGTATAAAAAAAAAGGAATGAATCAAAGGACAAATATAAAAAAACGTTGTTTTTTAGAGAAATAAACATTTCCTTTACCAATTCCCTAAAAGTAACCCCCCATGCAAATAAGTGTAAAAAAATAGTGTAGTTAGAAAGTCTTTATTTTATTTCAAAAAAGAAAGATCTAAGAAAAACTAAACAAATATAATAATTTAAATTTTATTAGTCAAAAGTTTGATATTTTGTGGGTTTCATGAATTAAAAATCAAGTTGGATCGCTAAAAAATTTTTAAAAAACTTGACCCGTTGGCTGCTTAGTCTGGGACTGTAAAGGGGAATGAAAGGTGTGCGTTTGAGTCTTCTATACTTTCTTGACAAGCGTAGTATTTAGGCAAAAATTTTTTAAGCTAAAATCGTAAAAATTTTTTAATTATTTTTTTGTTTTAATATTTTGATTAAGGGA
Organism: Timema cristinae; assembly: GCA_039000515.1. Taxonomy (NCBI): domain Eukaryota; kingdom Metazoa; phylum Arthropoda; class Insecta; order Phasmatodea; family Timematidae; genus Timema; species Timema cristinae. Next base: position 27,692 of record JBCFYV010001928.1, on the reverse strand, counting down.
AAGGGGAAATTTTTAATTCATATGAAAAAACTGGAAAAATAATAAAACAGCACAAAAGGGAAAAAAATTTTAAATTTGATTATGCAATCCTGGCCCCCAACCATTTTTGAAACTAACTGTGATGAATACTAAGGTGTATTGGATTTTAAAATATAGTATAGATTATTGCGTACCAGTCAATATATGGCTTAGTTCACAGGGTCCCCAACTAGGGAGTTTTTTTTAAAATAAACCCAAAAAAACTGTAAAAATAGCAAAAAAATCCTGTGATCTGTGTTATACTTTAAACCGCAAAAATTGATAAAACCCCTAAAAAAACGGGAGCCCCGCACTATTGTACTATATTAATAAAGAGTAAATATTTCCTTTTGATGTAGGGTTTTAAAAAACTTTTAGCATGGATTTTAAGATGACCTCTAGATTTTGAAGCTACAAAAATTTTTGGGGGGGAAAATGTTTTGGATTGATAAAAATTGGTATATTTTTAAGTTGGTAAGAAAATTTAGGTACCTACCCTTTTATTGGAACACTTTGATTTTATTTCAGTTGGACGATTTTATCAAAAGTGCGTCTCATGTCCCAATGTGAATAGGTCAAAATCTTTCCTGTTGTGGGAGTGGAAAAGGAAAAAAAATTGTAACCCAAAATGTGTTTGATATGTTGTTTTTCTCAATAAAAGGCCCCCTTTACAAAAGAAGTTTTGAGGCTACACTACTTGTGACCTAGTAGTTTCACCAGGATGTAACCATATAGCCCCCCCACCCCCTTAAAATAAATATGAAAGAGTTTCCGGCATTAGGTCCCAATAGTCCAAAAATCGCTTTGCTATCCAAGGTGTCACTCCCCTAATATACGGCAGCCAAAGCGGGAATTGAATCTTCAAATTCGGTTTTGTAGGGACTGAAAGTGTTTTTTTTTTTTTAAAGAGTTTCCGCTCATTTACAGCAAATTGAGTACATTCCTTTAATTAATTTTTGTCATCTTTTTTTGCCCTTATCTAATTAGTAATATAAAAGTGCTAGCCAAATGGGTTTGTAATACACAGTTTTAAAAAAAAAATAAGCTAAAGTAAAATTAAAATAAAATTAAAAGCCCAAATTTAAAAGATAATAAAGGGGGTAGAAAGCACTGTTGGATTGAGTGTACATTTACAAGAAAAGTCATGTAAAAAATTTTAAGAACCAAATTTTTTTAATTCAATTTAAATAAAAAATCTACGCAAGTTTCTAACAGGGCGCTTTTTATAAAATAAACCAAATGCAGTGTGAATTTTAAAACCCTTTAAAAGAAGACCCCCAAAACTCGATTTTACAAACCTATTATGCACATTAGACAAATATAGGCCCATATAAATAAAATTAAAATTTCAAACAAATTAATTGAATTAGACTTTATGTGAACGTTTTTTAAAATAAGCAAATGTAAAGGGGTACATAAAAATTTGTCCCATTTTATAGACAGGGATGGTTGCATTAGGGCGTTGAGTCCGCCTTCCCCAGAGGTATGGCAGGGCTCCAAGTTAAAAATGGGGTTGATATAGTCTGCATCAATCTGATGGGAATGCCTGTGTAATTAGAGTACAATAAGAAAGATAATGGAATATTTGATTAAATAAAACATATTTGTTTTCTGTCAACAACGATAAACCTATCATCATTTTTTTTTAAATTTAAACTTATATGTGGCTAAAGAAGGTTTTTTGAGTATTTTTGTGACTGCCAGATAAGCTAGGGCTACTGTTTTTTCTAATTTACTGTGTTCTAAAAAAATATTTTTTTTTGTGTTTATTTTGGCTTTAAATTTAGATTATCTTTTTGTATTATTTTGATGTCAACATCCCTTTTTTTAAAAAAAAAAAACCTACGCAAAGAGAAGGTTAGTGGATATGATTTTTTTTTCCGACTTTGTTAACATACTCAGTTTTGTTAAAAAGTTGTTTGTTTAAAATTTAAGTTTAAAAAAATTAAAAATATTTTTGTATCAATTACCGAAAATAACTCTTTGCTATTTTGTGTATACACTTCGTGAGATTTAATTTTCACAACCCGCAAAAGACAAATTTTTTAGGGTGGGGGGGGAAAGGGTTTAATGTGAAAAGTTTAAAGGGTTTACTGGTGATTTTTAAAGTGTTAAAAGTTTAAAAGATTCCCTTTCAAACACCAAAATTTCCTCCTATTTTAAAAAGCATTCTTAAAACAACGTAACTTAAGTTAATATTTTTTGACTAAAAATTTTATTTTTCTCGAAAAATACATTTTCTTTTTTGATTTAAAGAAAAATGTTTCAAAAATTTTCAACATGCCTAGCTTTAATCGATTAAGTAAGTTAAGTTGGTTTATACTATCTGTATGATGAAAAACAAAAAAACTCAGCTGAAACACTGTTTTTTTTAGTGTTTTCTTTTAAATTCCCTTTTTGAGTTTAAATTTATTATTATAAATATAAAAAAAGGTTGTGTGGGTTTTCTTTTCCCTTTCTATAATTTTTTTTTTTACTTTAAAAAGAAATTTTACAAAGTTTTTGTTAATTTACAACTGTCTCCCAATAAATTACCTTGAAATGAAAAAAAGGGGTTTTACAAATCCCTATTAGAGGCAAAAGACTGATTTAGTCCCCACTGGCTGCAACAATAAATAGGATATCTAAAGTGACAGATAAAAAGTTATTTTTAAAATTGTATTGGATTTATTAAAATTTAGCAAAACACAAATAAGAATTAGTGTTTGAAATAAATTTTTCACGAAAATGAAAAACCAAGCAATTACAGCTGATTAGACTGCATAATTTTTTAAATTTTGTTTTAATGTGCTTCAAAATAAAGGTAACACAAGGTATGCTTTTAGGGTAGCAAACGACAAGTTATTGGTCGAAAAAAAGACTCTGATTCGTAGCCCTAAGGGACTTAGTGGTTTGTAAGGCGTACTATAGTGCAGATGGGTTGGCTACAGATTTTTATCCAAATTTTTTTGCTTATCACTCTGTAGGGTTGGATTTCTTTTAAAATCGTCAGCGTAGGAATTGTTTTTGAAAGGCCTTTTTCCCCCCAGTATATTTATATAGTAGGGTATTGGTAGGAAAAAAAGACCTTTGGAGTAATTTACCGTGAATGGAGTATTTAAATTTTTATTATAGATTAACAATATAGTTGTGCACAGTAACATTAAAAAAAAACCATGGGATGAAAAAATCGTTGGTAGGAAAACATAAGATAATGAAAAAGATAGTTTTTAAATGGCTTTGCCAGTATTATATTTTAGAAATTTTAAACCCACCGAAACCGACAACTTTTTTACATCTGGGAAATAAAAGTTTCAGAAAAGGTTGGGTCAATTTTTAAGATCCCAATTTCATTAGTATGCATTGTACCCTCCCACAACCAGGTTAGCAAATTTTTGAGTAAAAATAAATTTACCTAAGAAAACAATGAGTATAAAGTTGATTCGCTTTTAAAAGATTTTTTTGCAATGACCCGGCCTATTCAATTTTTAAGAAGTTAAAAAAATTTAACCTTTAAAAGTAAAGTAAAATATTTATTTTTTTACATCCAGAGTTGAGGTAGACCCAAATGTTTTATTTATTTTTTAAGTTATATTAAAATTATTTTTTGCCATGATTGTTTAAAAAACATTTTTATTGTTATTCCAAATTTGCCCTTAGTTTAGGTGTGTTTTCAAAAAAAGGTTGTATTTTTTTTTTTTGACTGATGGTTTAGAAATGGTATGTTTCTTTAGCAAAAAAATCAATAATTTTCTTTTTCAAAGTTTGTATTAGAAAATGTTTTTCTTGGTTGGCTGGTCACGTGTTAAAAGGGTGGATACAAACTGTGTAGCCTGATTGAAAATGATTTTGGGCTTTAAATAGTACGGACCCCTAAGTTTTTGTGGTACGAGTTGTGTTTGGGGCTTGAAATTGTCTACATCCTAAAAAAAAAAAATTAAGAAAAAAATACTAAAGAGAGGTTTGGGTCGCTACAACTTTGGGTTTGTTAACTTAAAACTTGTGCTGTCATCCGTTAAAATTTTTCCCCTTTAAAACATTAAGTTTTTCTATGGTATGTTAAATTAGCTCATCATGTAGTTATATTTAAAAAATTAGAACCCCTTTAAAATTTGATTGATTTGATACAATATAAGTCCTGACAGAAAATTGAAACCTTGAACTTCAAGCAACTAGCACCCGCTTTAAAGGTTTTTTTTTTTTATTAAAAAATTTAAAAATACTTTTAAAAATTGTTATTTTCGTTGTGGTTATTTTTTTACTGCGAAATTTTTCTAAATTCCCGATCAATGTTTCTCCCATCCCCAAAACAACAAAATACGGAAACATCAAATTTTAAAAATGTGTGGAGGGATTCTCATTCACAGAGATGGTTTTGGGATTTTATAATCAAGTCATGATTCAAGTTGGGGTGGAAAATTAAAAAAAATTTTTTGGGTTAAATTTTTCAATTTTGTGGTTAAATTTTTAATGGAGAAGAAAAAGGGTATTTTGTACGTTTTTAAAATTTGCGATGATTAAGGGTTGTTACGAAAGGGTAATAGGCCCTTTTTTTGGGAAAAAGAAAATTTTTTCTTTCTTTGTCGTCGAGTTGTTTGGTTTTTATCCAAAAACGTTTAAAGTTGAATAATGCATTGAAACTCGCTAATAAATTAAATGTTATGATTTAACATTTTAGTTTTAGCGCCTAAATTGTATTTCCCAAAATATTAAGAAACGCTCAAAATGGCGACAGAACTACCATAACCTATGTTTTTTCTTTACTAACTTCCAACAACTTGGTTATAAACTTGACCAATTATATATTATTTATACCATCCGATTTAGTGTATGTGTGTAATGTCCCATATGTTAATGATAAACTTTGCATATAGCCTGACATAGTGATAACAAAATTTACTTTTGAAAGTCAACAATTGTAAAACAAATATTTCTAGACTCGAGATGCTTCAGTAATGCAAACAAAATTTAAACAAATTCTAAATTTTTTAGAGATCGAAATTATTAGAGGCACGCAGGCGTTTTCTTGTGCGACTAGTAATGTGCATGCTTTCACGCTAGAGGCGTGTGAGTGTGGTCCCATAACCCAGCCCAAAGGTAATAGGAGAGTATGTTGGTCAGCAGTGTCTTTATATTTTACTGTGTGGACATAAACCATAGCATTACCATGGACAAGCCGGGACGTTTAAGTTTTTTGTCCCCTAATTGAAGGGGGAAAAATTTTTACGATTTTTTTTAAAATGTTCTTATGCAAAAACGTGACCTGAAGAATAAAGTGTTATTGTTTGAAAATAGTGAAGTATTATACGCACTGCCTGAAAAATCCTCAATTACATTAGAGGGGGGGGCTTGCACCGGGATGGGGGGGGTTGGGGGGACGGTCACCCCTCCCCACAATGTTGGTTTGAAGCTTGAGAGTTGGGGAATATTGTGAGATTTGAAACTTTGATTTGGGGAAAAATTCTAGGCTTTTCTGTCCCCCAGTAATTTCTTTTTAAAAATTTCCTTAACCACATACTTGTACAGACAATTTAAAATTTATAACTTTGAAAAAATCCCAACTTCAAAAAGATCAACCATCGAAAGGAGATTCCTCTGTTTTAGATTGTAGAAAGTTTATTTAAATCGAGTTTTAAAGTAGGCCGTTGTAAGTGGGGAAAGAGACAGTGGTGAGTGAATCCCAAATGCATTTGGAAACAAATAAAAGTGATCATCAGTGCCGTAGCAAAATTCCCACTCAGCCAACAAGACTTAGAGTTTTAAGTATTGTCGGAAAATGTTTTGTTTATTGCTTAGTGTTTTAGTTGTGACTTTCTCGCTGTTTAGTTGTATAAGTATTATCATTCAGATTACTTTGTTGTGCAACAATGCCTTAATTAGTTTTACATTTTAAAGGGTATAAATGCAATTAATGTTTCGCAGCATTTTAGGAAAACTTCCTTTGAGGTTATGAAGCGGGAAATTTGGGTTGACGGGAAAAAAAAATTTACTGTGGGAAAAATCGATTAATTAATTTTTAAAATTTGTTTTTTTTACAGTAAAAATGTTTTAAAATAAAGGGGGCCCCAAAATTTGCTAATTCTTTGAAAAGTGACAAGCGGTAATTTTCTCGGGGAGTTTTATTAGCAAATATTTTTTTCCCAAGTGTGTTAAAATTTAAAGCAGTGATTTCCAACATGGGGATCGGGGAGTGTGTAGGATGGGTTCACAATTTTTAGGGGTTTTTAGCTTTATATTTACTTTTTCAGGAAGATGCAAAATTCTAATAAAAATGTAAGATGTTAAAAAAATTACTGGGGTTTCCCTTTTGGCTTTCCATTCTGGTAGTTCCCTTTTTTATTTTCCCCCGGGCCCCCTTGTAATGTTTCCGCAAAACTAAAATAAACCCCCAACCCGGGGCTTTTTGGGTTTTTTTTTACTATTATTGTTGCAAATAATAAATTAAAATTCAATTTAAAAATTTAAAAACAAACTAAGTAGAAAATTGGGTTTAATTTCACGTTTTTTTTTTTGGTTTGTTGGTGAAGGGGAAATAAGGTTTTTTAATTTGGCCAGGGGTATTTTTATCCAAATTTTCCCTTTCCCCGGGAAAAAAGGTATTTTTCCCTCTAAATTTTAACTATCCCACTGGTGTAGAAAAAATTTGGGTCGCAGATGGTAGTAAGACACTTGGGAAAAAACCATAAAAACGGTTTTTAGCTTTAGTTATCAAAGGATCCGATGACCGCAGAGAAAAAAGTTTTTGGCTTTTTAAAACTTTAAAATTTTGGAAAAACCCTGAAAAAAAGTCATTTTTAAAATTTTTTTAACCCAAAAATTAATGTTTAAAAGATATCTGCAACTCTAAAAATTTATTTTTAAAATTTTAATTGGTTTTTTTAGCTCAGATTCAGGTAAACTGAAATACATAATAATTCAAGTTTTTTCCCATATGCCCCAAGGGAAACCCTTTTACCTTAAAAAATTCCAATTAAAAAAAAATTAAAAAAAAAAGTTCCCAAAAACCCCCCGGGGTTAAAAGACTTTTAAAAAACCCAAAATTTTTTTAAATTTTCCCTGGGGCCTTACCCCCCTTAAAACCCCCCGCCCCTTACTCCCCTTCCCTTCCACTATTCAACATTGCCCCTTTTACAATTTTCTTTTCCCCTTGGGGAAATTTTTTAATTACAAAAAGCTTAGAGTTGGGGGAAAAAAACTGGTTTTTGCCCCTTTCCCTTTCCCCCAAAAAAATATTTCGTGCAACACCCCAGAGGATATCAATTCAGTTTTTCAGGTAATATTGTAAAAAATGCCCAAAAAGCTTTGTTGTTTGCTGAAAGAAGGGGAGGTTTTAATGATTACAAATTGTGTTCGTTTTTCTCTTGGTGTGTTTGAACGAACATGTTTGAAAAAAATTTTTTTTACGGGGCCCAAAAAATATAAATTTGTTTAAAATTTAAATCAGAAAAAACAACTATAAGAAAGATTCTATTTTTAAAAAAGGGAAAAATTAAAAAAAAAATTAAGAGAAGGGTTGGGTCAAAAAATTTTTTTCAAAAAAAAAGGTTTTAAAAATAGTAGTAATAATCCTAAAAAATTGTGGCAAAGGGGATAAATAAGTCCCCTTTGGGAAAAAAAATGTAAAGTTTAAAATAAAATAGCAAAATTGAAAATTTAAAAAAAAAAGGAATATAATTTTAAAACAATTTCTGAAATGGGAGATCTACTAATTTTTTTTTATAATTGTAGGAATAATCTTGAAATGAATATTCCTTTTAACCCGATGTTAAGTGGACATATTAAAGCTACGCTTTAGACCGCTCATTTTCAATGTTTTAACAAAAATTTAAAGGAAGTAAAACATATGTAAGAGATCTTAGTTCTCAAAAAAATTGGGCCCTTTTTATAAATGTTCAAAAAAAATTCTTAAAACACGTTCAATTTTTTTTTTTTTTTTGCAGAGCATAAAAAATGTTCTATTTAATAAAAAATTAACGGGGGTAAATTTTTAGAAAAACCGAAAATATTAAAAAAAAATTTTTCTGTGTTTAAGGGTGGGACTTTGAAAGTGAAACCATCAAACTATAGGCCCTTTTTCATTTCTCTTTTCCCTATCAAAAAAACATAAATTTAAATAATTTAAAGGGTTTGATTAATTTAAACTTTTTTGACAAAATAAAATTTTTTAAAACACCCCAATTTGTATTAGGGGATTTCTAATACACTAAAATGTGGTTTTAATTGATTGATAAATACTGAATCATTGTATGCAGAGGTGGCTCGTAGCTAAAAATTTGGGGGGTACGTCCCGAAAAAAGTTTAGCCCCTTTTTTACATTCAATTTACCACATTTAAAATAAATCCATTTTTCTTTTTTTTTTTTTTTTTTTTATTTTTTATCCAAAAAAGTTCAAAAATTTTTCCCCTTTGATTTTGGATACAATTGGGGAAATTTTTCCCCATTAAAAGTACTGCAACCGCTTTACTTTCGTAAAATAAAAAACCGAAAAAAATTAAATCAAATAGAATAGTGGAAGCAGAATAAAACAAAATTCTCATTCTTCTTCAATTTACAATTCAAAATAGGTACACCTTTTTAAGCACAACACACGTCAATCAAAAAATTCCTTCCAACATCCCCCCAAAGGCCGTAACTGAAGAGCAAAGTGCTCTCTTCCCTGGCAGCCCCTCCTGCCTCCCCTCCCCCCCTATGTGCATTGTCCCAAAATCAAACAGCACGTACTGCATGTAAAGCAAACAGTTCCATAAAAAAGATGTTTTTATTTTTTCAAAAGGGGGGATAGACTAAATTATGACATTAAACTTAAGGAATTTTTAAATAACAAAAAAAAAAAAAGAAAAAAGGAAAAATTATTTTAAAATGTTATCGAAATGTCAAGTGAAAATGGGGGGTGCTGCAGTTCTGCAGTCCCTAACAGGGCTGCTACTATTAAAATAAAAAAATTAACAACGAAAAATTTAAAAATAAAGTCCGAGTTTACAATATAGCCCATGTGGACGAATATTTAAAATACAATTAAAATAAATGGGTGTGTGTAACTTATGTACGCGCGTGAGAGTTATACTCTTTGTTATCATTAAAAAATAGTTTTTTAATTGCATACAAATAATTTAAATTTCAATAAAAGAATAATATTTAGTATTAATTATGTTAAATAATATTTTAATTTATATCAATAAATAATACATACGGATAGTTAACCTCAATTATATTGGAACACTTGAAAAAGTCTATAAGCACAATTTTTTTCACTAATATTTACGAATAGTAAATAATATTAATCAAAATATTCAATTTAAATCACTACTGAATATAATTTATTAGCCCATATATAATTCGCACTTGTATGAAACTAAAAACACGTGTTGTGAATGTAGAAACTAGAAAACATGTGGATAAATATTATATATAATATGAAAACAGTGATCAGAGGCGACGAGCGTACCATAGAGAAAGGAATAACCCTAGTATACATTTCTCTATGAGCGTACCAACATGCGCGACTAACAGAGGTTCTATTTATATTTTTTTTGTAGCTTTTTTTTTTTTTTGAGACTTAATGAGCGGTTTAGCTTCAACCTGTTACTTTTGTGTTACAGTGATGTGCGCGCATCTTAAAATTTCACTCTCATCATTTTTTCATAACGCGCCTAAAGAAGTATAACTTCAAAAACACAGGTTTAGTCACGCTCAAAGTTATTACAACGGTAGTTAAAGTTCTTGTTATAGCAAATGAAACATAATAAAAATAAAATAATAATTAATAATAATAATAATAATGTGATGGTGGATAGTAGATCTAAGTCCAGTCTTAGTTAATTTCCCGTAAAACTTCTCTTAGCAAAACACAGCGTTTAGGAGAAAGCTGTTTTAGATGTTGCCGACATGTTTCGGGAGTCTGAGTACATAAAACCCTGGCTCAAAGTCGTTGGGGGGTAAACCGATGTGTTATTAACGACTTTTGAGGGGATTCTATGATGAACTCTGAATCTTAATGCAATTATTACAAACCCGTTTTCAACTACGTTTTGAGCACGCGGGAAAACTATAGTTTAAAACTGCTTTGCCCCCATCTTTCTATAATGCAGGAGGCTTTAAAAAAATACTAACTTAAACCAAAGTTTTCATCACCAAGAAATAATAAGTCTTGATTCTTAATAGCTTCGTAATTTTTAGGCAAATTTTTGCTATCGAGATTTTAAATTGTTTTTATGAAATTCTGTGTACTTAATCGGAATATCTTCAATCCCCCCTCAACATCAACCATAAAAACTCATAATCAGGGCCCTCTTTTTCTTTATACAATACTCTAAGAGTTTTTAGTTGTAATAATTTTCTCCCGAATGAGAAAGCAGAACATTATGTATGTGCTTCCTATCCATAGACCATCCACAATAATCGATGCTACCATTTGTTTGATTATCATGTGCTATTTTACTCCATTCTTCTTTAGTAGTTGGAAATTTAAAAAAATATACACAATTTATTATACCTCCTGACAAAAAATGGTTATACTAATAAAATTAATTTTTCATGGTATAGGTTAAGTTAGGATAGGCTAGGACAGGCTAGAATAGGTTAGTCTTTGTTAACTCTTTTTGTCAACAATGCAGTTGCTATACGGTGCTGCAGACTTTTCAATTAAAACCCGCAATTAAACAGAAATTATTGTGTTCATTCATAACAAAGGAGCAAAAGCAAGATTTGTATGACTTCATGTGTTTCATAACCTTTAAAGAAAGAAAAAAAATATATAGACTAATTAATTTTCTGTCTTAGTTTGGGACAACAGTTACCTGCAGCAAATCCAAGGACAAGAATGATCGCTAATCTCAGATTGAATTCTTTGAGATTGTGCCACAACGTTAAAGTCAAAAAGCCAACCACTAAATGGTTTAGAAATTTGGCCCAAATATTTTCTCAAGACCTATCTACAGACTCCGTATCTGTAAGGTGTTTAGTACTCCGTAAGAGGTCGTTTCCACACTAATAAATTGCACTATCTACAGAGTCCATATCCTTAATTCCTTAGTACTTACACTCCGTTAGTAGAGTTGATTCAACTTTAACTTTCTAAGGACTATTCGATACAGGCCCAGTCTACAACCAACATACCCGCTTGTCGGACTCGCAACTACGCAATCGCAAATGCACTCGTAATTACGCTTTTATTAAATATAAAATAGACTGTCTACAATGAAAAAGTCGTAAAACGTAATTTCAACCAATAGGAACAAACATCAATGATCACTTTATAAGTCAAATTCATATTAATGTTTTCAAATAAGAAAATAAATATTTAAAAAATATTTAACTTGATAAATACACATGATTTTAATAGGAAATCCTGTATTCATTACTATACATTTCAATCGTTTTTGTTATAGACCAAATAACTTCCAATTATTTGATTTTAGTAGTCCATCCATATTTGTTTTTTGATTGGCTGAACGCAAGCCAACGCAACTACATAAACGCAAGAGATGGACAATGTTTCATCTCCTCCCGACAAATGGTCCGACAGTTCCGACATACGATTGTGTTTGCGTAAGCTATTGTAGACAGACAAAATTACGTTATTGCGTAGTTGCGAGTCCGACAAGCGGGTGCGTTGGTTGTAGACGGGCCATAAGGACTGCTATGGACTACCAATCACACAAAGTAAGCGTTGTGCGCGATTTGAGATAAAATCACCAATGGCAGCCAAAGGATCCGTTGCTATGGAAACAAATTCAAAATTATTAAATAGTGTTACGGAATGTTCTATTTCAGAAATATCCTGAAAGTTTTATAAAAGTATGTTGAGTAGTTACTTATATTATAATTTATTCTGTTGGATATCATCTACGTCACAAATGACATCTTCTTGCGCCTAGCTCTAAAAGATTTTCTTTCGAAGCGTTTTATTGGACGTTGCTTCCAACTTTATCATTGGTTATTACGGTCACGTGATTTTGGATACGGACTGTGTAGACGCAATTTCCATTTATAAGGCCTCATTTATACTACGAGTGATTTGCTTAGAGGCTAGATGCTTGGTTAATGGGTAGCAGCAAGCGATATGGGGTTCATATAGAAAGAGGTATTTAGTGAGTCAATAGCAATCGTAGTGTAGTGTTGAGGTACATTGTTTAATCATATCACATCCACAATCTCTAGAAAATTAATTACACTAGAAAAAAAATAGCTCTTAAACTCGATGATATGCCTTACGCTAATAGATCTTGCTTGGTTCATGAATTTAATGAGTGCCGAACGTGGTGAATTTAATAAATTATATTTCCAAGCTCTCTTGTATGATGATAAATTTTTTTTGGGGTATCTACGTATGAATAAAAAGTAATTTGATTTCTTAATTTCCAAACTAGAAGAAAGATGGACAAAAACTACAACTAATTTTAGAGAAACAAATTAATGCTGAACAAAGATTGTTATTACTCTGAGGTAGTTTTTTTTATTAGGGCAATTTAAAAATAGTAATTTGTATGTTATATTATTGTAGTTTGTTCATTATAATAGCTAACAAAATCAAAAGAAGTATTTGTATTACACAATTACATCGTTGACAAAGAAGAGCATGACAATACTTATTTAAGTTTTCCAACTAAATTAAATATCTTTGTATCACAACCACACAACATTACAACAGCATTTTCAGAATAATACTGTTCGAATCAGGAAAACTTCTAAATTATTTTAACGGAGTAGGAAGTGTTCCTTAACAAATGACTAGCCACTTCCACAAAATATTATGTCTAATATTAATAATCAATACAAATAATAAAAAAATACTTTATTTGGATGTTCATAAAACCCCTGTATTAAAATTGATGTAAACAAAAAATATTTAACTGACCCGAAATGTTTTAATTTTTAATATTTATAATTAATGCTTATTTATTTAAAACAATACTTTAAACGAAATGTTTAATTTATTTTTTTTTTTCCCCAGACCTTTTTTTGTTATCACACATTCTTTTGCGGGATGTCAGGGGCTCCTGAAACCCGTTCTTCTTTGGAACACAGTATAAAAAGCTTTTAAATATCAATTATTAAAAATTTAAAAAAAAAAAAAGGGTTTTATTTTTTTTCACTAAAGGGGTTTTACTGGCTAAAAAACGTTTTATTCAAAAAAATTGAATCACTCAGGGGTTTACCTGAGGGCTCGGTTCGTGGCAACCCCCCCACCGTTTCCCAGAAATGCACACGTGGGGACTAAATAATATGTGTTCTTTTTGGGGTTGGGGGCCTCGCTATGAAAAAACCCCAAACCCCCTTTTAACCTCCAAGAAAATCGCTTTCAGTAAAAAAAAAAGGGCCTAACGGGCCTTTAAGGACAAAAGGGTTAAGGGGAATTCGGAGTTTAGGGAAGTCTGTTTTCAGGACCTTTAAAAGGGTTTTAGCGATGAGGGAAAACACTACAAAGGTATAAAATTCTAAAATGGGGGGTTATTATTCGAGGAAGCATTTTTTGAAAAAATTTAGGGGAAGAAACCCATATTTTTCCCGAAAATTTGTTGAAAAATTGGGGAAAAGCCCGTAATGTTTAGCAACTTTCTTTTTTTTACTCCCCAAATTATACCCCCAAAGTATATAAAAAAAGACAATTTGCCCAATTTGCCTCATTTCTTGAGTCTGCTGGATACAGTGGTAATATTGTTTTATTTTTATTAAAAATTTATGTTAAATATTTTTTTAAGTAAAATTGTCCATTTGTATTATTTCATTTTTTTGAATAAAGTTCAAAAATAATTGGTTTAATCATTATTACCTACCCCTTCATTTTTCTTTAATAGAAAGTTAAAGATCCCCCGATATCCTTGGACTAAGCTTTAAAGTATTCGGAAAAGATCATCCGTTGCCAAAATTTCGATTTGCTGTAAAAATTTTTTCTGCGTTGGGTTTCTTTTTTAAATTTTGGTAACTTGTTTCGTGTTTTGTGTTTTACTAATTTTTGGGGGAAAAAAGGGGACAAAACTTTAAACTGTCCCTTCGAAAATAAAGTTAAAAAATTTCCCCAGTATTTTTTTTCCCACAATTCATGGTAAAAGGGCATTTTAATAAACAAATATCCGGGTTTCCCTTCCTTTTTTCTTTCCTTTTTATTTAATTAAAACAGCTAAAGTTAAACTCATAAAGCAAATTTTCCCCCTTTGAAAATTTATTTCCCTCCTTTTAAAAAATATTTTTTAAACGAACCCAAACAGTTTTAAACTAAAGTGGTTGAAATGCTTTCAGAGTGAAAGAATGGTTCTAAATTTTGCGACAAAATTTTTTAATTTGCGAAAAAATTACTTTTTTTTGGGCTTTACCCCTCGAAAAAATTTTGCCTTTCTGGGGTTTTGGGAAAAATCTTTTTAAACTAAAAAACAGTGGCCCGGCCTTTAATTTAGGCCCGGGCCTTTTCCAAATAAATTAAAAAATTTTTTTATAATTATTCTATATGTCATTTAATTTAAAATTTTTAAAATAAATTTTTTCCTGCCAAACCCCCAAAAACGCAAGATTTGATCGGGAAATTGTAATGTAAACATTTTAGTTTTTTAAAAAAAATTTTTTGGCAAACCCCCAAACTTAAATTTAGAAAAAATTTGCCCAAATATTTAGTGACGAAAATTTAAAAAAAGTTAGCCAAAATAAACCCTCTTAAATTTTTTAGTAACTATTTTTGAAACTTTTATTTAAAAATTTCCTAAAAAAAAACTTAACATGACAAAAGTTTAAACCATGTACTAAATTGTAAATTGAAGGGTTAAAAAGGATTGATACTTTTTTTTTTTTTATTTTTCAATTTTTTTTCAAAAATTTGACCTAATAATTTTTTTTCCCATGATGTCCTTGTGATTCCCCTTTTTTTAAACCCCCAAATATTTTTTAAAATTTAAATTTTGTTAGTGAATTTTTTTAACTTTTTTTTACCCCTTTAAAACTTTCTTCTTTAATTTCAATGGGAGGTTTGGGTAAAATTTTAGGAAAAATTTTCTTTTATTTTTCATGGAGGGAAGGGTGAAAATGCTTTTAAAAAAATTTTCTTTTGGGTTTAAAAAGGCTAGAATTTGAATCCCGACCTCATTTTCCCGGGTGAAACCAAAAATGAGGGTTTCAATAAAGTTTTCGCAACCCCCCAAATTTTGCCTAATGTTTTAAGTGCAGTAAATTAGGTTTTTAATTGAGAAAATTATATTTCTTTTTGAATTTTGCCCTTTTTCTAACGCCATTTTAACCCCCTCTAGAAAAAATTAACAAACAGACATTTCAAACACCCCCTCACCCCCCCAAAAAAATCCCGAAACAAAAGAGTGATCAAATTTTTTTGAAACCTTTTTCTATCGCAAAAACCCAAATTTTTTTGTTCATCCCAAAAAAATAAACCCTAAAAAGGATTGTAATTGCTATTTTATTTTTTTATTAAATTTTATGCCCCACTTGTTTGTATTTTTTAAAATTTATTGTGGAGTTTTGAAAAAAAGTCTTGTTTTAATATATAAATAAATTTTGCTTATTCTAAAATTTGTTTGGGGCCCTTTTTTTTATATTTCCTCAAACATTCATTTTTAAAAATTTAGGTGTTGGTTTTATAGTTTATTAAAAAATAGTTAAAGAAAAATATTAGTTGTTCCAAAAACCCTTTTCTTCTTTAACAGATTTTTTAAAAACATTAAATTTTTTACCAAATGTAAATAAAAAAAATTAATCTTTGGGGAAAAACCCAAAATTTTTGATATGTTAAAAATTTAAAAACCCTTACCCAAATTGGGCCTTTTAAATATATTTCAAAATAAAAAAAATGTTCTAGTGAAATGGATTAGCAAAAAAATAATTGTCGGCAAATATTAATACAAAATAGATAAATAAAATAAAGTAGTAGTAGTAATGCTAACTAAATAAATCTCTTAAAGATCCATCGAGACTGCTATTTATACAAGTGCTCACATTGTATCTTGATAGCAGCAAATGCGGACAAGTAGGGCATTTTAACACAAATTTAACAGATATTTTGTGTCAATTAATGTTGAATTTAAAAAACTCATGGAAAAACTGTAGAGAAATTTAATCAAATTGTATTCATCTGTCACGCCAAAGCACCAGCGAGACAGTGAATTAACTTTTGTTTTCAAAATTATTTACTTTAGTTTACGATGGTGTCTAATCATAGTACGTTGTGTATGTTTAATTTATTTAAGAAATGTTAGGAAATTTTAGGGTTAATTTTTTCAGTGAAAATGGGTTAGGGGAGCCAGAGAAAGATGCAAACTCTGCATTGACAGAACTGGATAAAGGTTTGAGGTCTGGCAAAGTAGGGAGGCCCGTGCGAGGGCGATAGTAAGATTCCCAAGACTGTTCGAGAAATATCCTTTCCGATATTAATCAATTCTTCTTTGCTGAAACTGCGGACGTATTTAGAGTAGGAAACAATTTTCTCGATTTTGGGTTTTTTGTGTGTGCCAACAAAGTGAGAAACCTTGGAAAGATCCTCAATGTAGATGGTTTGTCCGGGAATTTTCCCCAGTGTCATTATTCCCAATGACCATCGTAGGCACTCCTCTAAAAACTTTGGTAGCGTGGCCGGTATAATCCGAACGGAAAAAGGTTCACCCGTTTTAGGCGCAGTTTGACTCATGCGCTGGGGAAAGGGAAGCGCCACTTGCACCCAACCATTTTGCAGCACAGTCGGAACCTTCCCGCAGATGTGCAACAATTTTTAGACTGATTCAGGTTGTCCACTCCGCACCATAAAACTAAAACTTTACCGATACTTAAACACATGCATTAAAAATCACCGCGGCAATGGTGGATTTGTGAGATTTTTCCCCTAGTTATCCACCCCCGAGCTTTGTCCTGGTTATTAAATGCTCTCACTCAATAGCTTCTGAACCGGAGGGCCCAAGCAGGGCATCCTTTTCGTTTTCGCACCGCCCCACTTGGGAGGTGAAGCGCAACCCTTAAAAAAACCCTTCTATTGGGTAAAGGTGAAATTTTGGGGCCAAAGGGGGGCGTAGAAGCCATTGAGAGTGCTTAAAACACATTCACCAAAAAAGATCCCGCTGGTCTTTAGATGTTTCCTAGATAGAAAAAATGTCTCCCCAATGCCATTCCCGTTATAAAGACCCCGTTGATGGAACTTTGTCCCACGTCTCTTAAACGACCCTTGAAGCTTCAAAGGTGTTGAGCATGACAAGGTTTTGTAGCTCAGTTCAAGGAAAAAATACCAATGTTGGAGGTTTAAAAAGTCGTGGACACCTGGAATCCTTTTTTTCCCCTTGTGTGGGTGATGTAGAAGGACGGGACTAAAGAATTAAGAGTTTTCTACAGGGGAGGGGTTTGTGTGGGGTCATCAGGTTTTTGTTCCTAGATTTTTTGCTGAGGATACGTTAAAATTTCTGATTGTAAGCACCTTTTTGGGGGCACGGGGCAATTGGGGGAATAAAATCTCAAGACGCACAATTTTTGCCAAAAGTATTGGCAAGTGGGATTAGGGCCCTTAGAATCTCCACAAGGTGATGCAATTTTCCGGGTTTTCCCGGCTTTGGGCATGGTGGAAAATTGAGGCAAAGGGTTATTGAAGGGAGTGGTAAAGAAAAAAAATTGGGGCCCAACTATAGGTAGCAAGGTCGGCGCTAGTAGGGTCATCACGCCGTTTTCCCTCATACCAATCTTTAAGGGAAAGGGGTTCATCAGGCCCCCCACTTTTGGTGGGGCCCCTCAAAGACCTAAGTCACGGAGAGGCAGAACTTATAGACTTTCAAGCGTTTGCTTACTTACCCTGAGGAAGCTATAGTTCATTACAATAAAGCGTTTGCAGCCCTGAAAGCCGAAAACCCCCCCCAACCAATGGATTGCAATTCCAGTGTGAATATGTGGTCTACGCGGGTTTTTCCCAGTGTTTGTGTCAATTCCCTATTCGAAACAGTCTGTGCCGCCCCCCAGCGGTGGCCCTTCCCTCGCAGAGAACATGTGCCCCTTTGCAGCGCTTGGTCACGAAACCACCCAATTCAAAAATGTGTCAGGAATTGCGCTGTGCCGAGTTGTATTGGAAGTTGTTGCCCATTTGAGTGCCCGCTTCCTTGTCAACATTAAAACTGTTAAAAAAATTTTTCTGCTCTTGGTCACAGCGTTGAAAAGGGGGCCAATCAACCTTCAAAAGAACCCCCCTTAATTCACCCCAGCATCAGGTGAATTTTCCCCTATGTACGTGTTGAAATTTAATTTTAAAATTAAGGGCCCCGCCCCCCCTAAAAAAACCTTTTAAAATAAGTGGTAACCCAGATGTTTTTGGGAAAGCCCCTTTCTATTAATAGATTGAAAGTAAAAGGCTTCACTAACTTCCTTAGGATTATTTTATGTTATTTATGAAATTTAAATTTTAAAATTAAAAAAAAATAAGAAATTAAATAATTGTATTTTTCCCCCCCCCCCCCCTCCCCACTGAGCTAAGTCACATGTTTTTCCAGTTTTTAAAAAGGGGTACCTTGAAAATTGGATGAAGAAATACATTAAAAAAAAGGGTTGTGTAATTGAAATTTAATTCTTCATTTTTAATAATCAGTGAATTGACACAGCAATAAAAAGAAGAATTTGTAAATTTTTCACTGATCCCGTTTTTTTGTCAAAACCACCCCTTTAAAGGGTTTCGTTGGAAAGTCAGGGAAAGTAGGGAAAAAAAAAATTAGTCGGGAAGCTTTAAAAAGGGGGAAAATTCGGGGGAAATGAATTTTCAGTTTCATGTCACTTAGAAAAAAAAAAAAAATATTTTTTTATTTACTGGTATAAGCCATGCCCAATAAAGAAAGTGAGGGGCATTTCCCCATGCTAAAAAGCCCTAACAAATTTTTTGGTGCATTTAATTTCAGAATGTAAACGCAGGGGTTTCCCTACCCTAAAAGGGGACAATTTTTTAAATTTGTGATCACTTGTTTTTTTTCTTGTTCGGTTTGTCAGTTATAGTTGATACGGCCCCGGAGATTAGACACCCAGCAATGTTAACAAAAACCGTTTTTAACCTCTGGCAAAGCCCAGACCATTTTCCCTAAAATTCCCCTTTGGAAAAGTGGTTTGAAAGTAAAAGTGCGGGTTTTTGAAAAGTGTGAAAAAAATGAAAACTTAAGTAAGGGAAAGGCTTTAGTTCCATGAAAAAGGACCAAAACTTTCAAAACTCTTGAAATTTGACAAATAAACGCTCTTGTTGATTTTTTTTTTCAAAAAAAATCAAGTGATTAGGTTCATCGAGCCAGTTTAAAGGAATTTGGACACAACGAATTCCCCTAGTGATGTTTGGGTTGCCAAAGAGTTTTTTGTTTCTGAAAATCGAAACGTGAGAAGGAAGTTTTGAAAAAGTGAAATTAGGGGCCCTAAAAGAACCTAACCTTTTTTTAAAAGAGTATAATAAGGGGGAAAGTATTTGGGTATGAAGTTTTTGACAAAAAAAATGTTTTTTCAATTGTTTAAGTAAAATTTTTCATTGATGTTTCCCGATTTTCCATTCCCCAAGCTTTACCTTGGGTGGGGCAAGGCTGAACCTTATTGTGCTGGTTGGCTCCATTCTTTTCATAATAATTTAGGACCGCCAAAAAACTGTAACAATTTGTAATTTTTTTTTGTGAGGCTTGAATAAAGTTATTAAAGAGGACAGTGGACATTGTAATTAGATTGGGACGGAAAATCATAAAGTCATCAGTTTCTTAAACAGTTTTTTTTTTCGTAGGGCACGCAAAGTTTAAAAAGCTTTTTTGGATGGTATTTTTCCTTTCCCTTTTAAGTTGATACAGTGTCAAGGAGGCCCAAATGAAATTTAAAAAGTTTATAAACTTTTCAAAAAACCCCTCAAATTGAAAAAGACAATGAAGTATGTAGTTTGTAAATTGGGAAAGGGGCTATGTTGTTCTGGTTTTGGGGGTGAGTCTTTTTGTTGGGGATAAAAGTAGTTTATTACGTCACATGTAAAATGTTATGATCCCCGGGCCGTCGAGCTTTGTTCCCCCGTTGACGGGTGTACAACTTTTCCTTTAAAGTTTGGGTGTGCTTTTGGTTAGAGAATGCGAAGTGTTTAAAAGGGCTTACAAATTGGGACGTTTTTAAAGTTTCAAAAGAAGCAAACTTCCTAAAAAAAAACCTGAGGACTGAAAAGGCAGCCTGGATCCTTTCCTAAAGGTAAACTAGGTTCGAAAAGACAATTGCAGATGAATGTCACCCTTTCCTGCAAGGTTTCCAGCCATCAAAAAAAAATGCCCCCTATTTTTTTAAAGCTGTGAGAAATTTAAGTTCCCTTTTGAATTTTGTGTGAAACCTGATCTTATTGAGTGCCGGGTAAAGTTATGTCTTTGCCCAAAAAAAAACGGGGAAATTTTATCCCCTTGCAAAAAAATTGATATGGTTTGCAACAAAACGTTTTTTGAAGAAATGCGTACAGTAAAAAGAAAGACAAAAAATTGATTTTTTAATGGTGCCGCGTAGTTTAAAACCCCCATGATTGCCAAAATACAAGAAAAAAATCCCCTTAAAAAAAAAAAATGTAGAGGTTTTCTTATTGGATCCCTTTTGTTTTTCAAATTACCTAATGGCCCCGAAGAGTTTTTTTTCTTTTGGAGGAACTCAACCATGCCAAACCCTAAATGATGTTTTGGGTGAAAAGCAAGAAAAAATATTGCATTTTTGCAACCTCAAAAAATTGAGCTTCAAGAAAAATTTGTCCTTTTGATCAGTTTAGTGATAAGTAGGACTTGACCTATTTATGGTAGCTTTTAATAGGGAAGCAAAATACAAACTCTTTTGGGAAGTAATAAAATTTGCCTTGTCTTGTGCATGGGATTGCAAAGTTGAGGGGGGTTTTTTGTCAAAAAATCTTTTTTGGGGAAAACAGAGAAAAGACGTATTGCACAGCGTACATTTTGATGAGATACGAGCAGGGGGGGAAATTTAAAAAATTTCATTAGCAAAAGTGTTGGATTACGTGGTTGCTCGGAAACCTATAGAATATTAGAGTGAAGAACAAGAAAAAGTGAAAAGACAAAAAGAGGCAGAAAAGAGGAAATTTGATATACAAGTTAAAGATTTAGAAGAGAAAGAAAAAAAATTTAAAGATGGCAAGAGAGAAACGAAAGCAATAGACGTGGGTTGCAAGAATGAAGAAGCAGTTCACTTTATTAAATATAACATGTTTTTATTGTATGATATAGTGAAAATTTTAATAAAAATAAAAATTTACTGAGAAATGAAATATAAGCAGCGGTTCCTGTTGTAAATATTAGTTCAGGAAATGTACAGTTTAGGGAAAATAAAAATGAAATGATACCCCAATCTTTAGTAGTTTTAGTGGCCTGTTATTTAATCGTTTTTGCCCTGATTCCCAAAAGGGGTCAGTTTGTTACAAATTTTTGATGGGATTATTTTTCCATCTTTTCCTCAAGATTGGGAAGTGTCTGCTTTCTTTTTCTTCCAGAGGGTGAGGCAAAGGGCGGCTGTAAGGGGGGGGGGGGCCAAATAAATTTATTTAATTTAATATTTTTCAGTGTATGTACGTTTAAAAATTTTTAATGGAAATTTATGAGAAAATTTGGGGGGAAATTGGGAAATGTCAGGGAAAATAGGGGGGAAAATCAGGGAGATATTTTTCAAAAACTTTAGGAACCTGTTTAAGCAAACTTTGGTTCAGTTAAAGGAGTTATAATCTCGGTTATTGGTTGAAGTTAACCCGCTGTTAAGTTACAGCTTAAAGATATTTTGCCCCCAGGATTGTTTTCTTTAAATTAGGAATTGCGTTTGTAGGTACGTACCAAAGTTGTACTTTTTAAAAGCCAAAAGTATTGGGGTTTTTTTAATTTCTAGGCCCCTATCATGATGTTTTACTTCTTAAAAGCTATTTTTTTTTTGTCTTAAAGACCCTTTTCAAAAATAAGTTGGTGATTAAAACTCCTTTTTAAAATTTCACGCCTTGTCCCTTTTACAAGGGCGGGCGTACTGTTTTTTTGTGCAGGCCCAAAAAAATTTCCCGCCCGTCTTTGTAGTTTGGCGCGAACCCTCCAGCTATGGGGTGAAAACCCCCCTTTTAGCCCCTTGGGTTTTTTGGGGTTTTACACGCAGCCGTTTCTCCAACTCAGACTCAATTTATACTTGGTGCGGGTTTTTAGGCTTTTTTATTTTAAATTTTAAATTTTTTTTCAATAGAGTTTTGATAAACAAAATTCCGTTAATCTGACTTCTCTGAGTGAAATTTACTTTTTTTTCAGTACCCGCCTGCAGGGTTATTTTCATTAAACGTTTTTTTGTCAGTGAGGAGTCCTACTCTGAATGTTTGCACTGTTTGTTATACTGTGAATGGTTTTTTTTTTTTCATTAATGCCTTTTATGTATGAGAAATTGTCATTTTAAAAGGAAAAAATTGTTCTTTCAATTGAAAAAAAAATTCAGTATTAAAACAAAAAATTTCAAAAACCCCCTTTCCTACATTTGCATTTATTTTTAGTAACCTGTTTTCCCTTTATCGAAATTTCGGTTCTCACCGGTGGTCCCATTTTTGGGGGATTATTGAAACCTTAAGTTTTTTTAAAATTTTTTTGGGGTCCGGATGTTGAGAGCTTTAAAATTTTTTGTTTTTATTGGATTGGGAAAGGGGGCAAGATTTTGAGGAATAAAATCGCGAAAAAATAGCACACAATCATGAAGAGTGTATTCCTTGAACTAATCAGGACTTGAAAAAATTAGTGGAAAAGTTAAAAAATTTTGAAATGTCCTCCCCAAAATTATGGCACAAGGTGAGAATGTTAAACTTGTCTTTTCTGCAAGAGAGGGACCTTCTTCCCTTTTTTTACTTTTCCCCGCGTATAAATATATAAAATAAGACCCCTTCCCATTTGGGTCCCTCACTAGAAAAACCCCACTTACAGAATGGCAGGCAAAAATTGAAAAAAGACACTGATTTAGTGACCTTGGGTGGCTTTATAACCCGCCTGGTGAAAAAAAATGCACTTTCATGTGCGTCTCTAGTGACGGCGGAGAATGTACTGTGAAGGGCCTTGTCATTAGAAATGTAAATTTTTGGAAAATTAAATTTTTGTAAAAAAACGTTTAATTAATTTTTTTTTTTTAAAAAGTCAAAAGTTTCGTGCCTCAGGCTTTTTCGGTTTCTACGACAGCTCACAGCCGGGTTTGACAGTCAAATTAGGTATTCTTTAATTTGACAGCTGCTAACACATGTTTTTGCAGATCATTGGGTTTGGATAGGGATAATAATTTGGGGTTTGGGAAAACCCTTTTAAGCTTCAGCGATGAGTTCACGCAAAAAGAAGCTATGGGGTATGTATTTTAGTCTATGAACTTAAAAAAGTTAAAAAATGCCTTTGATCAAGTTTTTTTTCATATTTTTCTTTGAAGGGAGGGGTATAAAAAAGTTGAGTAACATTTATTTTTTAATTTTTCTGGATAAAAAGTGTTTCTTGATAAAAAAATTAAGTTGCTTGATTTGGGTTATAAAATTTCTTAAAACCTTAACTGCAATATTTTAACAATTTTGTTTTTTTTGTTAAAAAAAACTTTTGTTTGTAATTTAAAACACATTTATATGTTAAAAATTAGGCTGTTTGTTTTTTGTTTCAAAAGTTAAACCCATCACACTTTTTTATTTTGTATCAAAACAAGGTAGCTAAACTTTCTTGGAAAAAAATATGGAGGATGTTTTTTTTGTTTAGGATAAAAATGTTTTAAAGATTTGTTAGAAACTTAAGGTGTATAGTATTGTTTGAAGATTGTTTATAAAAATGGTATTTGGGTTGTAATCAGCCAAAAAAAAGCTAGGGCTGAGCCCAAACAGGAATTTTAACATTTGTTTTGAGCCCCAATTTAATCATTGTTTTATTTTTTAAAATTAAAAGGGTAAAAAAACAAATTAAAATTTTTTTAGTTACCAACAATTTTTTATTCTTTAAATTCATAGACATTTTATAAGCAAACATAAACTAGAATTATAAAATGAAATGAGTTGTAGCTAATACTTGATGGGAGGTTAGTGTAATATAAAATGTTGAGACATTGTCAAAAACCATGAAGCTCAACGAAATCATTAGTTATTTATATTACTAATAATTCATAGCCTCAAAGCTCTATCATGAGATGTATCCAATTTTCATAAAATTGGCGGGCCTTATACCACAGATGAGGATACAAAAACATAATCTTAAGCATTTGAATATATTAATTACCAATTTGTATTAAATTTGGAAGAAGGTACAGGAAATTGGATAGGTTTCATTCTCTCAAAACTATTACCAATTTGAATTAGTAATTATTATTAGTTTACCTAACTGGATTTAAAACTTGTTCTCCCTGTCAGCGGTAATTTTTTGTCTAGCACAAGAGTGATGTGTTAAACCATGTGACCGTGATACATGAATATAGGCCTACATTAGTTGCATTTGTCAATTGATGATATAATCTTTTATAAATAGTGTAATTTAAATTATTGCAATGTAAAACTGAAAAAATCCATAAAATTATGTAAAGTTGGTTTCAAAAAAATTCCTATGCACATCTCTACAATGCAAAATAATATTGTTTTAAACTTTTTTTTTTTTTTGAGAGATTCACTTGATATATTTTTTTTTTTTGTAAATTTTGGCAGCTTAGAGACACAGCATCTGATTCGCTGCTGCAGAGGCTAGCGCAGTAGCTGACCGCCTGTCCATCGATCAAGAACCTAACAGTATACATCACCAGACATCGACTGTTGCTCAGACAAATCGAGATCTGTTGGGTCCTCCTATGTCTTCCTCGATACTTCTTCCAGGTGTTGCAATCAACCAGCGTAAAGCTGGCCATATCCCACAACCCAGAGTGCTCGGGAGCCAATTGGTGTACAGAGTGGCTATCATTTGGGCTGTCAAAGTATGTTTGCTCTACACACTGCTTTGTAGATCACACTTTTCTTTTATTAACAAATTATTATAAGAGTTAAGGACTCAGAGGAGAACTCTGAAAAAATCTATTTACTTTAGCATGGAAGAGGCTATGGTAAAACTATCTCTATTGCATCCTAATGACATATGAACCTTGATCTTCCCATTACTGACAATTGAACCAATTTACTTAGACCCTATATGAGTATTATTAATGACTTAATCAAAAGGATAAGGATGAAAAGTTTAGTGAAAAACACCTGCATTATTATAGAAAAATGATGTGAAAATCATGTATCATTACTCTCAAAATCACCAATGAATACAAATACATTGTGGGTCAAGCACCATAGTTTGCTTGATCACGATTTTAGTTTCTTGGGGACAGCAGCAACTTAACATATTTCTTTTGTCATTGTAGGTGGAAGGCGTGATCCAACATGGTAAGAGGCCCGGTCTATTTCGCAGTATCAGTGGTGTGGTGATCACAGTTTCTTCACAGCTTCAGTCTCGTTCAGGCATGCCCATGCAGACACCAAGCCTTGGACCCAGTTCACTCTCACCATACAGTGGCGCACACCGAGTTTCTTCACTGCCCAATTTTACTGGCGTTCCGACAGGGGGACAGTTTACTCTCCGTGGAGGCGTCTGTGGTGGATGAGAGAAGTAATGTATGGCGCACAGGACCTCACCACCCTGGCCGTCAAGTCCCATGAGGAGATGGGCAAGTCTACAGCTGGCACCAGCAGAGGAGGATTTGGCTCTTGGCCCCGTCTGACAAGAAAACTAGCCCAGATGTGTCTACCAGAATTGGGCTGTTTTAGTTTGTTTTTCAAAGCATTTTAACCATTTCTATGGTATGTCTGCAAAAGCTTATTTTGCTCACATTGGGGTATTGGTTAGTGAAACGAAAGAGTTCAACTTTTTCTTAACACAATTAAAAGCCTAACAATTTTTTTTTCATACAATTGATTTAGTGTTAATTAATGTGAACTCAACCAGTAATTAACATTAGTTTATTCACTAACAGTGGACTCAATTCAAACTTGTATGAATCTTCTTAAAAATAAAATTTCACCCATTCTTAAAATATATCCCATACATAATTTTTTTGTGGGATTTCTAATAAACTAACATATCTCATCTTGAAGCAGTAAAATAGTCCATTTTTGGACCCAAACATGAATTTTAATTCAAATTCACTAGTGATAAACTTATTATCTCAAGAAGATAGTGGAGGAATGTTCAGAATTCTATTAGACATAATTTGAAATCGTAATTTTTTCATTATAAAGAAATGAATGTTTTGCATAAGTATTGCAACGAATAATGGAGACTTGATTTAAGCATTAGGGATGAGGAAGGTAATTTTATTAAGAAATGGCATGTGGTGTTCAAGTAGTCTGTTAAGTAATGTACCATTTATTTCACATACAAACATAAAATTAAGAGTTGGGTCGAATTCAATATATTACGATTTCAAATCTTGGAATAAAATCGTGAACATAAGAATTATATATATAATACATTTAATAAAATTACAAATAGTAACTAAATGTTAGAGGTGGTGGGCAGTAATCGGGCTGCTAATAATCCTAGAATGTGGGTTAGTATATTTTTTTATGCCCGTATTTCAATCTTGCATCTCAAGAACTTGGTAAGTATACAATACATGTCAGCACTAACCTCTAATCAACTAATATTAAACAAGGGTAGTATTAGTTTTATTAAATTGTAAATGATCATGTTTGCTTCAACAAAACTACGATAACGTTTCTCACAGGATACAAACCTACAACATAGCTAAATCAAGATTCCTACAATTTAATTTTCTCTGTCAATCTAACATAACAATTCAACATTTCCACAGTTAGATTTTTAGGCCCTTGCTTGTAAAAACTTAATTCAAATTAGTTTTCTTTAATTTATTAGCCAGATTTACTAGGATATGAATAAAAAGTACGCATCAAATGAAAATTAGGCCTAAATAGGAAACAACCATTTTGTTTCAAGTAAACACAATTTAGATGTGTGTATCCTATGTTTCCTGCATACTGTGTCCTTTCAATATTTTAAGTATTTATTTGCAGTTAATAAATTATAAGTTGTGCTATAAATTAAGTCCCTGCGAGTGGTCGTCTGACAATGTGCTGCTTTCCATCACTCAAACCTTTAGTTTTGAAATAATTAGATACTCCTGCCACTCAAGTGGCAAGTGAATGGGTTTTTTTAAGTGCTGGAAATGTGTGTACTACACAGACCTCTAAGAAAATGTAGAGGAACTTGTGCTCCAAGAGAATTTTCATAAAGCGAAATCTGCTCTAGTATTAACTTTAAATTCTTGACCATAACCTAACCATTCTAATTTTTTTTAAACTGAAATGTCACTGTTTCAACTTGTAATTTGAAATTGAATAGGGCTGTGACAAAGTTGTTCGTAAATGAATTGCCGCCCGAATATTCCGTGCCTAGTGTAATTTTGTATTGCCGCTCAATACAAAATATTTGCTGACCGATACCCCAACTAAATGTAAACATTCTCTCTTATATGTTAAATTACTGGTTGGGCCTGGTTGTTAGATTAATCCTATAATTATCATTTGTTCTGAAGCAGTAATAGAGCTAGAAAACAATTTTTTTTTAAAGGGATTTCAATTTCGAGGGTCCCATCCCTAATAAAATATTATCTTTTGCAGGGTTTTGTTTTACCCCCCAAAATTTGTTTTGGGTGACAGAAGGGCCTTGACGAGCCCAAAAAGTCTTTTGAGTGACTGTGAATTTTCCTCAGCTGTTTGTTCCAAAACATTTTT
>JBCFYV010001927.1:0-43508 GCA_039000515.1 Timema cristinae | reverse complement strand
TTTTTTTGCAGATATGGAGATGTTGGCTGTTCTATATTTTATGCATGACATAAAAGGTTAGTCATTGACTATCAAAGTAAAGGTAGATTATGTTAGATCATTATCCACCTAAACAAAATAAGAGGTAGTGAAAAACGTTATTACTTTCAACAAAGCGATGACATTATTTCAACATATCAAGACTTTTTCTTCTCAAGCTACTAACATGAAAATTACTTAAATATACAATAGATTTTTAATGCTATGAGTTATTTTAAATTTGTTGAATATATATGTATATGTATTATATATATATATATATAATATATATATATTCTACAAATTTAAACAACTTATATATACAACAAATTTATGTGTGTGTGTTGATGTGTATATGTATATATTTATTTATTTTTTCAAACTCAACATGTACAATATCTGGTGAAACAAACATTTAACTGAACAAATACTATTCTTATAATTATATACTAAATTACTTTTACAAAATAATGCCTCAATAAGATCAATTATTTGGATATTTGTGTAAGCCAGTAGACAGTTATAATTTTATCATATTGTTTCATATAATGTATATAGGCAAATAAATAATTATAGTTAGTATTAGTATTAGCACCGCGTCTTACTACCCGTTCGGGTTATACGCTCTTACGCTAATATGTAATGGTAGGGTGATTATGAGATGAAATGAAGAACCTACGGTTTAACGTGGAATCCGAACCACGGTGGAGGCCTGGCATTCCCCACATTCACAAGATAACTTGTCAGAGGTCAAGGAAGGGTTTGGAAATCAGATAAATCTGTGCCGGGACCTAGAAATAATTATAATAACAACAACAACAGCTTTGAATAAGTTTTCCACACAAAAATGACTGACATAATCATTTAGGACTATTAAAGGAAAAAATGAGGCTTAAATGAAATTTGTAACAAACCTCAACGAAAATAGGTCCAGTGTTAACTCTTCAATCCGTCTAAAGCATATTGACCTGCCAATAATAAAAAAAACATAAATTATGAAAAGTATATGCTTAAGATTAAATGTATGAAAAGTAAAATAACAGGAAGCCTATTTCTAAACACAAATATTGGTGAACTGAACCAAAATAGAAACATAAGGTAATTGAAATTTTTTTACTGTAAAATTAATTTTAAACTAAGCAATAGGCCTCAATATAATACCAGTATGATCAACTGTTCATAACACATATTATACTTATATGAAATAATACTGTTTCAAATAAAGGCCACAATTACAACTAATTATAATTGTTTGCTTCCAGTATGTACTATACCTTGTGAACAGCTGAAGATGTTTTCAACCTCTTCTTAAAATGTTCATAACAGTGCTTGAGGGAGTGCAGATTCAGTTGATAAGCTTCAAATTGGCCGTTGTAATAAATAGCCTAATATTTCCAAACATTTATTTCTTAGTGCTGCCTTCCTTTATGGAAATATTCTAACACTGCGATATTTCCTAAGCGAATGCAGACCCAACACTTCAAAACCACCAAAATAATTCTAAATTATCGTATAATTTTTTGTTGTGACCAAAACAACAAAAGACTAATTCTTTTTAAGGAAGGCTGGATATAGTTTCCTATGTGCTTTGCCATATTCACAGAACTGCATTCATTTGAATAAAACACTGTTAAAAATGAGTCAAGTTTATGTATATACATTTTAATTAATTTAGCTCAAAATGTAAGGCTGTTTATGGTAGTGGTTCTCAAACTTCTTTTTAGATTGTACCCCTTGGTCATGACAAGTGGCGGGTTGTAATGGGGATCCGTTAGGATCCCCCATTACTACCTGCCACTTGTCATGACCATTAACATCAAGGTAATACCAAGTGTATCCTTTGATAATGAACACGGGTTGCTGGTGGCAGACATAAAGGGATGGGTATATGAGAGAAAGGTATTAAGACAAGAAAGAAGAATAAAAGTATGAAGACTAAAAAATGAAGAGGAAAGAGAGCTGTACCTAATAAAGGGAAAAAGCTTAATGCCCAAGGATGAGATTAAAGTGTAAAGGTGGAATGGGAAAGATTTAAGAACAGTTTGGTGGGAGCTGCAGAGGAGGTATGTGAAAGGACAACTGATGAAGAGGAAGTTGAAGGAGACATCTTGGTGAAACAAAAGGGTACTAGATGCAGTGGAGGAGAAGAATAAAGCATTCAGAAGGAGTTTTAGGAATAGGAATGAGAAAATAGAGGAAGAATATAGGGAGAAGAAAAAAAGAGCGAAGTGAGTCATGGTGTCTACTCAATTTGACCAATGAAATCCCCGACCTTTTCCCCGATTTCCCCTGATCATTTCCTAAAATTCGCGACTAAAAAGTATGTCACATCCTTCTAACTCCCCCCCCCCCCTCTTGTTTTTCTATTAATCTTTTTAATGAATATTTATAAGTTTTAAAATTTGAATAATTTTTTTAAATTTGTATTAAAATTATTTACTAGGAATTAAAAATATATTACACAGCTATGAATAAAAAAAATGACATAATTTACTGATTTAATTATTATTATATTTCATATTTTGAGTAAAATATAATTTTCCTGGATTTTTATTGTGATTTACCAAATTCCCGACTTATTCCCGTTTTTTCACGATCACTTCAAATTCCCGGCTAATTCCCGTTTTCCCTGATTTTCCCAGATGGTAGACACCCTGATGAGTGGTACATGAAGCCAAGAAGGATTGGATTCTAGAATGATGAATAAATAAGGTAGAATATTGAAAACAGGAGAGGAAGAAAAGGAACTATTTATGAGATATTTTGAGAAGCTGTTCAACCTGAAAAGGGAAAGGGATGAGAGTGAAACAAAGGAGCAGAAAAAATAGCAAAGAGGAGGAAAGGGGTCCTCCATGAAAATAAGTGGAGGATGCATTAAAGAGGATGAAACAAAAAAAGGACCAGGTGTGGACAAACTGACTGTGTAAATGATAAGAGCTGCAGGTGAAGTAGGTATACAATGGCTGTACAGGGTGTTGGGGGTGATTTGGAAGGATAACAAGGTACCAGAAGACTGGAAAAAGGCAGTTGCTATACCTATTTTCAAGAAAGGAGACAGGAAGAGGTGTACAAACTGTAGGGGGATAACGCTGATGTCCCAATCTACAAAAATATCTGAGAAGATACCTACTGGAAAAGAGAATAATAAATAAAATGAAAGGAAGATGGTGAGAGGAACTGCAAGGATTTAGGGAATATACGTCTACAATAGACTTGATCTTTGCCATACGAAAGCTGATAAAAAGACGGTATGAATTTGGGAAATACTAAGTAATGGTATTTATGAATATGGGGAAGGTATTTGATAGTACAGATAGAAATAAAGTTTGGAAATCAATGGAGGAGGCCAAAGTGGAAAGAGGAGTTTTAATGACAGACAAGAGCATATATGAGGATAACAGGAGCTGTGTTAAGAAGGATAGTGGGAGGACGGAGTTGTTCCAAATAAAAAATTAACAAAAAATTGTGAGACAAATGAATGTTTGAAATGTGTTTCAGCACTCCAGAAGGAATTTCAACACTACATTAACATTGGAATCATGAGTATTTATTTCCTATTACCTAGCTATATTTTTAAACTACCAACTAAACTAATTTAGTTTTTCCACAAGTTGTGAAATTTGAAGCATGATTTTCCTTCAACGCATATATATATATATATATATATATTAACTAAACTATCTGAATAAAAATATGAGCGATACTTTGGAATACAATAGAAGAACCCATATTTCCAACAGACTACTTGTATATTAAATTTGTGAATGAACTAGGATACAATTAGAGATAATGTGACTGCTGAATAAAGATATATTGTATACAACATTGAAAATTCTTGATCCATGATCAGTTTGTGAGCTCCAGTCAAAATTGAAATCAGACCACAAATAGTTATAATATCAAGATATAGCCTTTCATTCTAGTTTTATACTGGGAAGACAAGACTAAAATAATTATGTTATTATTCACTGTAATTAGTATTTTGTTATTAGTACCTTTAGAGAAATTTTCCAAGAGTAAATGAAAATGGCCTAATTTACAATATGTTTTAGGATCAATGCTAATTTCTTCATTTTCTGGATTTGGATATGAATCTGTGTCAGTTGAACTAGAGGGTTTTGGTGAACATACTATCTCTCGTTTCTCAATATGTTGACGGTGTTCTTTTTCCTTCTGTGCTTGGACCAACATGCACTCCAAATATTTCACTGCCTGAAACAAAGTCAACACCTTGTGCATATAAAGATATATTAAAACTATATTTAAAGTGCATAAATCAATTTGCTTCAATGACTTTTATCTTATCCATTAATAGGTAAATTTAAGTAACACAGATAACTTAAAGATAATATTCTATCATCCTCTAAATGCCACATTGATGAATACAAATAGTGAGATTGAAAAGACGCCAAAGATAAAATATCAGCCCTTGGCGTTTAACTCGATATTAATATAATAAAGTGAAGTGTGACATAGAATAAAATAATATAATTATGGTCAAATTTGGGCATGGTTTGTAACATATATAAATAATGTGGCCCAAGCCATAAGGACCTGTGTTTGAACCAAAACCTTTAGTGGACTTAAAAAATGAATTTATCTAATATTATTCTTATGTCCACGTATGAAAATTTTCTGAAACATCACTATGGCTGGTCTGGAGCATTTAAATGCAGCTCATAGCCTTTTATTTGATAGAATAGCTTGGGGATACATACAAGGTGTGATCCAAAATGATACTGGACTGTACCAATAAAAGAATGTAAGCTCATCTTAGGTTCTAATCACTGCTGTCCCCTTCAAAGTAGTCCACTTGGAACGTTATATAGCAGGTCCAGCCCTTTACCCATATATAACAGCACCTCTGTAATTCTATTGGTGGGATGTTCTACAGTACCTCCTGTGATTTCACCTAACTCCCTTTACTGTCATCAAATTGTCACCCCTATAGTAGGAGCACCGTCTTAAGGAAAAAGAAGAAATCCGGGGGGCTAGGTCAAGGGAATAATGAGGTGTGGGGGATTACTTTCTATGTTTTTAGTCATAAGCTGTTTCATAGACAAAGCAGTGTAGGCCGGTGCATTGTCATGGTGCAGCATTAAGTCCTTTGTGAACCACACTAACACATTAAAAAGCTCCTAAAAATCACTTGTTTATATCCAAATGAAACTCAGAACACTGTTTCAAAAATTATCTGTTTAGCACTACTTAATAGCCCAAGTTCATATTACCTCCTTTTAGCCAGCCTGTCCAAGAACATTGAAAAACTTTTTCCCCAACATAAATGTGAAAACCTGACAAATTTGTCAACTTATCCTTTGAGACATATTGATAAAATGCATTGTCATGGTGCAGCATTAAGTCCTTTGTGAACCACACTAACACATTAAAAAGCTACTAAAAATCACATGTTTATATCAAAATGAAACTCAGAGCACTGTTTCAAAAATTATCTGTTTAGCACTAGTTAATAGCCCAAGTTCATATTACCTCCTTTTAGCCAGCTTGTCCAAGAACATTGCAAAATTTTTTCCCCAACATAAATGTGAAAACCTGACAAATTTGTCAACTTATCCTTTGAGACACATTGATAAAACAGGATTTATTTAATTCTGACATCTTATTGTATTAATGTTTTCTACATAAGTGAAAGTGTACATTACAATGGTCATACACTTTGAAAATCAAAATGTTAAATATTTGTACTCTGGATTAATATTTGGTTTAACCCCAGTTTTAAATTGAGCATGTGTTTTTATTTTGTTTTAATCTGAGATTAAGCTCAAAAAAATATTCACTAAACATAAAAAATATATATTTAGAAGGACACAGTGACCAATATTATGTTCTGTAGAATGCAATATTGTTCAACTGTTGGAGCGCACAAAAAATAGATTTATATTTTATCTAAATAAAATTCACATAAATAAGCATCCAAGACAATAATTTGTCAGTACATCAGCTTTTGACAAGGGATGAATTAAATAACTGCTTTTTAAAAGAGTCACATTTAAGGAAGATAGAGAGAGAGGATCACCATAAAGAACAATTTCAAGAAACAAACACTTTCTAAGTACCTAATAATATGTTCTATAGTCGACTTTGTAATTTAGTGTGTTGACTGGATCAACAGTGATTAATCATTAGTTAATTATAATCAATCCTTGGCATTGACTAATCATTAAGTTAATAAAGTTATCAATAATTAGTCCATTAGTAATAATGCCATACTATGGGTAGCCTATTAATAATAATATGAAATAATGTGTATTTATTTCTATTAATATCTAATAGTATCCTTGTACTAATATTTTATCCAAAATGGTTTTATTTATTTTAGCAACTACCTAAATTATAATAAACCAAATTTTGGTTTTATTTATTTTAGCAACTACCTAAATTATAATAAACCAGATTTTTTTTTTTTCAATTTTGAGGCAAAAGACACAAAAAAAATTATCTGTGGTTCACTTTTAAAATGGCAGCAGTGCGGTTAATAAAAGTAAAGAGCAGTACAGAATATGTGAATTTGATATGCATTACAGGTAGGTCTTGAGCATATGTATTTTATAATTGAAAAAAAGTTATATGTATCTGAGCATATAACAAATAATCTAATTAATGAGTATAAGTAATGATTACTTGATTTTTAACCTTTTCTTTGCATATATTTGTCAAGATCATGAATACATAGATTTTATTACCGTATAGTAAAATATGACCCAATTGATTTTCACAGAATGAACTGAAACCAGATTTGCTTAAAATTAAGGAACCTAATTTGACACTCTGGATCATGGAAGGTTCAAATACTAACAATATATCAAGATGATGTCTTAAACCTCTCAATTATAGTAAAATATAAACTACCACTACTTGGTGTTTCCAAAATTAAATTTAAAATGATGTATGCAAATGAGTTAAGTGATAATGAGTAGAGATTCACTTACCTTCAATACTAATTCTTTCTTTTTTGACTGCTCTGGTGAGTTGAGCTTGAGGAACCCAAAGAGGCGACTAAAACACAAGAAAATAAATTTAAAAAAGTGTTTTTTTTTATATCAATAGGGCTGTAAACATAAATATTTCAATAGAGTTTTGACCAGGAAATCTTAGATCAAGTTGTGGGATTATTATGAGTGGGAGTGCAAGAAGGCACTAAAATTATGTTTTGGTATAGAGTTGCTATTGCACTAAAAAAAGAAATTAACACCAATAATATGCCTTATATTGAAAAAGAACTTCAGGATTCTAAACTATTTAATAATCTAATTTCACTTACTAAATTTAATTAAGGTGGTGCAGCTATATTACATTAACATAATGAAAATCATCATACAACCATAATTGGCATAAAATTCGCTAAACCTTTACTGAGCTTTCACTTCCCAACCGTTCATAAACAATATTTGCTTGACAAAATAATCCAGCAGAACACAAACCATGTGCTAATATTAAAATTAGTGAGCCTATCAAATCTCAATATATTAAAATTATTAAGCCACCCAAAACAATTCCTATATGAGCTACAGAATAATTTCAATTATATTTAAACATGTTTTTATTATAATAGTGATAATAAAATCATGCTTGTTTGAATATAGTACTTGAAATCACATAATTCTCTATTCATCTAGAGATTATATTATAGTTACATTTTATATTAGTGTAACTTGCTTATCATCTATAAAATATTCTTGAATTCCTATTTCAACATTTGTTTAAAATCAAGTCTTTATCATAATAAATCACATAAAAGAGAATCAAATTTTATTGGTGTCTTTGTGTGTTTCATTTAAAACTTTTGAAATTATAAGTTAACTTCCATTTATAGCCTTTGAATTAATATTCATGAATAACTAGCATGTGGTAAAGGATATAATTATTATATGGAGGGAAACAAATAATTACAAACCAAGACAAACCTGGATAGCTCAGTAGTAGAGCATTGCCAGACTAAAACCTAAAGTCCTAATTTCAATTTTATGTCCAATGACATTTTCTATATACATTTGAATGGCAGTTTACCATAAAATGTCAATTTCAAGTACTGTATAGACACAGCCCTTGTCTATTTAGCAGCATTAATATTGACCTCAAATCACTGTTGCGGTGTGTTTGCCAGTTTCTGATAGCTATAAATCAACTGATGATCTTGACCTCAGTAAAAGGTCCTAAGTTAAATTCCTGTGCCCAGGAGTAATTTTTCAATACATATTTGAATGAAATTTTTTAACAAAAGTTATTTGTATTGTACCGAATTTTAATTTATATATAGCCACGTGTATGGATTCAAAACCTTTGTTAGCCTATAATTAAAACTTGTATACTAGCCTAAATCAGCATATGTCTGTTTCTGATAGGTAGCTAATAGATAAATGAAAGCCTCACAACAATCTAACATGTATACAATGAGTCATGGCCCGGGGCATAGGACACATCTTAATAGCTCTGTTATAGTACATCCAAAATTCACAAGTTTGATTCCATTTTCCTAGTGTAGTTTTTCAATTACCATTTGAATGAATATGTGTGAGTGGTTGACATGATTCAAACCAAATGTGAGTTTCAATATAAAATTTTAAGTCTGTACTCTCTAGCTTCAATTTGAGAAACTTTGCATACAATTTAACTATTCTAATTTGAACAAAAACTAAGGAAACAATCAGAGAACACTAACGCTTTGTTCAAGAACATTTTATATCTGATTTGAGCTTAGTATTAAGGGAAAAGGGGGAGGGCAGAAACAATTTTGTGTAAAGTTTAGATTTATAACAAATTGATTGTTAGTCTTTTTTATAAGGACACTCCTCAGGATATTGAACCTGAAAACAAAGTATACCCTAGGTGACCTTGGAAATAAAATATACACTGGAATACATTATGTATTACAATTATCATTATTATTGTTTTTGAAATCAAGAAATGCCAGTAACTTAAACAATAATTAAAAATAAAGTACCTTACAAGAAACATTTAAGTATAGAGGTTTGAAAGAAGTAAAAACAATTAGAATTTCATAAATAGCCATACTTTCTACAACCAGCCACACTTTTAAACTGTGTGAACTCTAGTTTTAGCTTAAATCTATATATAAAAATGAACAAAGCTTTATGTTATGATATTAATTCTAAACTTGTTTAATTATTAACACCCTTGGTTAAGCTTTACATTCCATGGGGAATGAAATGAAAGGACAAATCAATTATCCACTCTAGTATTCGGTAGTAAATGAGGGTAAACCACAGTATGAAAATTCTGTTTTCATCAGTAAGTTGGAATTGAACTGCAGCAACCTTACTTGTCTATGTGCCTAGCCCTATCAGTGGTGGGAAAAACTCACGCAAGCCACATGATTGTTCAACAAAATATTTCATTTTACTCCCTTGCCTATATAATGGAAAATAATACTAATAGAATGAATGTGTGCCTAATGTACCCCTTCAACATTTTTAGCTAACGGAGAAGCTAGAGGAATTCACATATAAACCTGAGAGTTTTGGTTATGGACTTTCCCTCAGACCACTAATTTGGAAACTGTATTTCCAAGTGCTCAATAAATTAATGAGTTGCATTGTTGGGAGCTATGAGAGTAATGTAGTGTGTAAAGTTACAATTACTGGAGTTGGCATGCCGATCTAAACTGGTATAGATATTTTGAGGTTTGAGAAACCAATCTATGGAACTTGGCCATATTTGGAAAATACAAACACCCATTAAGATACCATTGGGTTTGGTTATTTATCTTTTATCACACAATTTTGAAGCCATATATATATATATACAAATTTAACCAAACAACACAGGTTGTTGCCAAGGCAAGGACGGTGTGACTAATACATTCTTTCAAAACACTAATTTGTGTGGTGATGGTCAAATAAATAACCAGGGGAAGGAACAATTTACAAGTAAAGTCTGGTTAGATCTTTCTTGCTCTGGCAGAAACCCATGAGCCAGCACTGATTTTAGTTATGAAAAATGTTGGCAAAAGCTAGTTAAAAATGTTGAAACGAGGAATTATTTCAGTCCATCATTCTGATAACACTGTATACTGTACTAAATGGTATCAGAGTCAAAAAGGAATAAAATAGATAGGGCCTAGTACCAAACAATCCTTAGTCAATTGATATTGTGTCAACTAATTATAACATGGGCCTATAATATTTAGTTTGGTAAAATTGGTTAAAATAATCTATTTCAGAAAATTCCATAAAGAGTAAAAAAATGCATTATTTTTATTTTTTGTATAATATTTTTGGTTAAGATATCAATAGCCTTTACATAATGGTTTATATAAATTTTAATCAAAGGTCGATGATTATGGCTGTTTCCTTTCATGCTTTAATTTCGATTCACATAATGATTTTCAATTACTTGTCTATCTGTGATTCAGTGAAGACAGTCTTTAAGAAAGTTAGGTGATCCAACTTAAATAGAGTTATAAGGACTACTGACTTACAGATTTAAACTCTGAGTGTATGGCAATCTGTTATAGTGGAATTGATCTCTTACAGATCACAAACTATTTTCTTTACAGATATAGTTTTTAAATGGGACTTTAACCAGCAGGATGAGTTGGTGACATTTTATATATGTGAGTGATGAAGTCATGTTAAGACACTACTATAAAAAAAATTACATAATATTTATTAGCTTTGAACCTAAATGTAAGTATGGCCCGCATACGCATTGAAAAAAAGGATTTAGGCCTACGTAATAAGAACAGAAACACTTTCAAAAAGTGGTGATAACCATAACCAAATTTCAATAATAAAATAAGCATTTTCTAGGCTAAGACAATTACTATCCAACTGCAACCAAATAAAATAGTTCATTAACATTTAACTATGTTGATTACAACTTGTTTCCACACAAAAATGTTGCCAAAAAACAACTTAAGTATAAATTTAATCACTCATCCCAACTTGGTTTAAGGCCCTGCCTACCCATAAATGCACGGTTCTAAACAAAAGAATTTAGAACAAAATATATTTAATAATTCAACCTTGTTGTTTTTTATTTATTTTAGTGACATATCTGGGCATCCTTCATAATTCTTATGGAATTTTCAAACCATGCTAAAAATAGTTATTGAAATATTTTCATTAAAATGTTTCCATTTCAATGCATTTTAAATGGGAAAACAAAATTATTAATGGATTTATTTATTTTCTTTGTACAATTAAGCTAGAGTGTTTGTTTATAACATACTATTTAATGAATAATTTCTTTTTCTTTTTAGACATATTTTTTAATTTGGGTTATCTTCAATAATCACAACGATATTGAGCTCTAACGACTCCCAAGTCGACTCTCTAGTCAAAATACATGGTTTTAAATACAACTTTTCCTTCTGCAACTAGTTGTCATAGCTGATAATAGGTGCCGTTAGTATGATCATTGCCCATTTACAAGCTAGTATCATTTTGCAAGCGTTGGCTAACCTGCTGTATCGGAATGCAGGCGTCAATGGAGGGTTAAACTAATCTCTGTGACCTTCTTGAGTCAAAGAAACATTAATACCATGTACGTTAGGATAAGAAGGGCCAATGTCCAATTATGAAAATTTGCGTAATTAAATATAAACAATTAAACATCTTAATATATTCAGTAACTAAAATACTCACAAAGTCTTCCTGCTGTGTGAATAAATATAGTTGGTCCCTACTTACTTCAATGAGAGTATTACTCTAGTGATACATTATTTTCAAAGAAAAAGCCACATGCTTCTCCATACACAAAGTTTTATGACATTAGCCCTTATTTAACTGAGACAGTAAAACATGTAAAATTCTTCACTCTTATCTTATATTCTTTCTTGAGTTTTCTCATTCTTTAGCACTACACGTTGTAATAATAAGTGTTAATATTTAAAGTAAATGAAAACTACTGTACATTGAATTTTTAATCCACTATTATAATAAAATAAAAATAAACATTCCTGCTCATATCAAACATAGTTATTTTAAATAAAGTTTGGTCTAAATGTAATTTGGAGACGTTCTCAGTATAATTTTATATACTAGTTTTTATTTTACGGTCTAGGATTTGACTCTCATTGGACTTTGGAATAAGTTATTTTTCAAAAAGTTAATGAACGAAGTTTTTGGTAGTCAAGATGTGAAAATGTTAATTTTATTTTATTAGCGTGTTAAATGTGATTACTTTTAATTTGAACCTGTTGCATTCTCGCAGTTTGTGCGCTCGTTTTGGAAGAAATGTATCGAATCCCGAACAATAAGTACCCACGATGATTACTTTTTATATAATTAACAATATGTGACCTTTTTGCTTTCGAACAAAATCCAATGGATTGTATAAATTTTGAGGTGGAGAAGTATTTACAAAATATTATTTTATATCCTTGTGAATAACACGTTTATGAAGAAAGGGCGCACAAAGAAACTCAAAGATATAATTGATTATTTAACTTCTTGTAGTAAAGGGTAAGTTTTTTTAATGGTATGCATATTACTGGCGCTTAGGCTATCTGTATCTACTAATTTAAGTACAATGGATGAGTAGCGATACTATTTTATTTACTGTAGAAATAATATCAAAATTAAGATACAAATAAATATTTCTATATAACAATGCAGCGATTATTCTGATATTTCAAGTACTTTTTTTTTAAAGAAAAGCTCTTAGCTGAAAGTAAATGTTACTAACACTCTGTAACGCACTTATTGTATGTTCAAAATCTCTTGTGCCTTGGCCGAGTTCGTATCACGCTAGTATTAAGTAATTTCAACCTAACAGGGAATCGAACTAGTCAAGTTATTGAGCTGATTAATTTACGCACTTAGTGCTCAGTCATAGCGCTTTAGCAATCTTGACCACGACATGAAGCCGATGATAAGTAAATATATATTTAAAACCATTAAAATTAATGAACTTTTGTGTTCCCTATGCCATAAAGTAAGTAAGTAAGTATTTGATACCCGACCGCCTCTGTTGTATAGTGGTCAGATTTACTGGCTTCAGATACTGAAGTCCCAGGTTCGACCCCCAGTGCCCCTAATTCTGTCTGTGAAGCAGTGGGTCTGAAACGGAACCAAAATCAACCTCGTGAGGACAAATGAGGAGATAATTGAATGAATAAGTAGCGCTTCAGTCAAGAAAACTGAGATAGAAGTCTGGAGGGCTCGTTGTGCTAACCACATGGCACCCTCAGCTTGAAAATGTTGGCCCTATCTTTGCCAACATACGGCAGCCTCTCGATTGGTATAGCCTGCTTGCAGGCTGACACCATGGAGATATTACTCAAGTTAAACTCTACCAATAGGATAAAAAATTATTCCCCAAAACATTTATTTCTGGAAAATTGTGTAAATCCTATAGATGTTTGAAAACTGTAAACACCGTATTAAATAACAGATACCCACTTCAGTGGCTGAGTGGTCTAAGGTGTCACTAGTGTTAAATTGGCCTGCTGATAGCGGAGCACTAGGGGTGCAAATCCTGGTCGAGTCTATTGAGGGTAGTTTTTCCTAAATTGTTTCCCCATCTTCCAAAATAAAAATGCTGGTAGATAACCTCTCAAATGCTTCTTTCCTCATTACCACCCAATTAGATTATCATATATGCGTATAACATGAACAGGTAGTATGACGTGGTAATATCAGTAATAAAAATAACAGATATATTTATAGTCAAAATTGTTATAGTCTTCGAAATGAAACTGCTTTTAAAATATGTTATTGCCTCCTTAGCCTTTAAATTTTAAAAATTAGCCAAAGCACAGTGGCCAAATTTAACACATTAAATTTTAGTTATTTTTTTATTTTACCTGCTTACTAATAAACTCAAATAAATGGTACGACAAAATCGTAGGCTACACACTCAATCGTAGAGGTTATTTATTATAGTTAGTGACAAAACCTTCAAAAATAAGTTATCTCTAATTTTACCTTAAATAAATTTTTCTCTGATAAATAAGTGTACATTATTATTTATCACTACCCTCACCAGATATTTATTTGAAAAAATTTCAATAGTGGTACAACAGCATTAACCTGGAGTCACGTGACACTTTGATATGCTAATTACTCAAAATGGGTACGGGTACAAAACTTTCTCTTTGTGGTACAAAACGGTACAGAACTAGTACAAAACTTTGGCATGAAAAAATTCAAAAGTGGTACAACAGCATTAACCTGGAGTCACCACTTTGATATGCTAATTACTCAAAACGAGTACGGGTACAAAATGGTACAAAACTAGTACTAAACTTTGGCATCAAAAGGTTCTAAATTCAAAAGTGGTACTACAGGTTAATGGACGTCTAGCTGACTGGAATGAATAAGCTAATTTTTCTGCTCAAGAGTGTGATTGTATCTTGACGTTATGTCTCCCCACGTTTATTCAAACTTGGTCGCCTACACACTTTACGGTCCGGCACTACACTTCTTATCTCTCTCAATTCTCGGAAAAAAGTTTGCTTGCTGCCTTTACTGATTACCGGTCGTGGTCGCCAGTCTCCCAATTGTTTAAACAAACCAGTAGTTCTGCCAACCTGATAGCTGGAATCCACCAGTTTGTATAACGTTAGCAACGCCATCTATTTTAGAGCTGAAAGCTCAACACGCCGCCAGGGAGGGTAGGCAGGCCTTAACCTTTAATTGTTTGAGAAATAGTTACGCTAAATAAATGGTACAGTGCACCAAACAGACTCTCTCTTTTATCTTAAAATAGTGACATTTATCAAAAATTAGTAAGATTTGTGTAACTTAGGGCCAGTCTTATTAATCCTGGATAAATATTAATCTGGTAGATAAATATTTATATCTGGTGGATAAGTAAAAAGTGTGTCTTATGAGTTATGACTGACAGCATTTATCTGCCAGATAAAATGTATTTATCCATCACTTTTTATCAGGAGGTTTGAGTACTTGATAACTTTTATCTGAAAGTTAAAATTGGTGTAGCATAAAGATAAAGTTCATTTTTAAAGACTTTAATAAAAAATACATATATTTGCTTATAGCTCAGAAGCTATTGGTTTTATAAAAATATATTTCAAATGAAATAGAGTTTTATATTTAATAATAGGTACATTGTACTACATTTTTACAATGGTAAGCTACTTTGTATCTCAACTGGTTGCAGAGATATGATCAAAATTGGAAAATTTTGTTTATGCAAAGTACCCTCAAAGTCATTTTTATGAGGAAATGAACAAGTCCATTTTTTTTAAATGTTGAACAGTGTTGAGATACCAAATTTAAACAAAATCATTAAAGTGAATTTTGAGAAAATCGATTTTTTTTTTTTGCCCATAATTTTAGGGTTCAATATATAATTCCGAGAACCTCACAGGGAGACCTTATGAAAACCGTAAATACTAAGTTATACCCCGATAGGCAAAATAGTTTCATCCTCTAATCCTAGATATAAACTGATAGCATTGTAAAAACCACTTTTTCGGTTTCAGGAGGTCATGAAACGTCAACATTTATCAAAATCCTGAGTTTAATTTTTTTTTGACAATCACTATTATTCTCAGTAATACTGACCATGTACACACGCTCGTCAGTATTTCCTTCAGTCTCAGTAGCAAATATAGACACAGAACAAGCAGACGTGAGTGCTCCCAGTCGTGATCACAGATGTGATGGAATGACCAGAGCATATGGAGGTTTTAAGAGATTTTGTAGAGTTCTATAAAACCATGCCAGAATTGTGGGGTACCTCGAATGCAATGTACATAAAAATGAAACCAGATGCAAAACGTGAGTATGTAAGAAATAAAATTAAGGTGTTGCGATTTAACTTCCGTAGAGAGCCAAAGAAAGGCAACCAATGTTAATATGATCCACCTTTTTTTTTTATCATCCATGTTGTTGGACGTGCAGGAGCTGAGACTGATAAAAGTAATGACACGAAGAATGACCGTGTACTGTCGCATTGTAAATATTGATGCATACTGTCAGTCTTAGGAATGACAGTCTGACTGATCGTGTAGGGGCCCTATTATTATTATTATTATTATTATTATTATTATCATCACCGCGTCTTACTACCCGTTCGGGTTATACGCTCTTACGCTAATGTGTAATGGTAGGGTAATTATTAGATGAAATGAAGGACCTACAGTTTAACGTGGAATCCGAACCACGGTGGAGGCCTGGCATTCCCCACACTCACAAGATAACTTGTCAGAGGTGAAAAGGGGCCCTATTAAAT
The DNA here is from genome assembly GCA_039000515.1 of Timema cristinae. Taxonomy (NCBI): domain Eukaryota; kingdom Metazoa; phylum Arthropoda; class Insecta; order Phasmatodea; family Timematidae; genus Timema; species Timema cristinae. Next base: position 27,305 of record JBCFYV010001927.1, on the reverse strand, counting down.
CTTGAATGTTGAGTATGGTAGTGAAAAGTTGTTTTTTAGCAACATATCTTAATACCCATTTGGGTTATATGATTATGTAATAGAATTAAGCTAATAGTTTTGTGGACTAGAAAGATTATATTTGAAGGAAGTGTACCCGCATTTGCATGGAGGAACAGTGGAAAAACACTTTGAAAAAACATTGTACATCTGGGATTCAAAACTCGATCTTTCTGTCATTCCAGATAACGATCAACTCAACAGTCACTTAATTTAAAAACAGTTGTCCAGCGAGAACTTTCATGTTAAGTTAAGGTATCACGTGTTCTAGCTAGCCAATCATGTTGTGAGTGATGCCAACAGGGATATTTAGTACGCCATTTGTTTAGTGGTTTGCAGACAAATTCTTAAAAACAGTTTTATTTTCCACGTTTCGCAAATTCTATAACGTCATAGCTTTTGTTACACTTTATTTTGTATACCCAATAAGCTTTTAAAATGTGCAAATGAGAGTAGAAGAATGGAAGACCCAGTGCTGAAATGATGATGATGATGAGTAAGCTTCTATTTCCAGTACTTGTAACCTAATCAGCCCTTAATGATTTGGTTTCATTTTAGTGAACAACTAGTTTTCAAACCGACCATATTCTTTGTCTGTTTTTGGCTAGAGTTTGTTACGTTAAGTTATATGAATTCTGATCACACAATATTTTCTTTGCATTGAGTGAGCCTTAAGTGAACGTTAAGTTTATCATGATCCCAGCATCATTGGGAATCTAGTCCACTGTGAGAGTAGTGCCTTAGACCAGAGGTGCCCAACATAAGGCCTGCGAATAGATTCCTTTGTCCTGTGTACGATAATGACAATATGAACTTCATTTGAGTGGTTTGTATATTAGATTGAAAGTACTACTCATGTATCACGTCTTAAGACTCTCCATAGGATAAAACAATCACGACCAATTCTATATAACCAGCTGGTCTAGTCCAAATTCCTTAATGTAAGCCCTACTTCCTGTTTTGTTTTGCTGTGAATGCAATAGTTACATTTTATACACAGCTAGACATCTTGTTCCTATCATTGGATAAGGGTTAAAACCAGAAGCTTTGTCTGTAAGTAGAATTTCATTCTTTCCCATTCCAAAGCGGATTATGACAAGCCTCTCTCTCTAGCCCTACCACTACAAATATTGAATACCAGTGTAAGTTAGTGGTGTGCCTGCAGTTTGAATTTATGTATTTAGTCATGGCTTCTATAGGCTCGAAGAAAATATCAGTGTGTTGTGTATTTAGTTGTGGCTTCTAGGGAAGCTCAAAGAAAATATCAGTATGGTGTATATTTTTTCAAATAACTACTAACCTGTTTATAAGTTATTATGTCTCTTTCAAAACATAGAAAAGTAGATAGCGAGTGTCACATTTTCAATGAAAAGTGGAGTGAGGATTTTTTTTTTTTTAACGTTAGTACAAATTAGAAAATCTTGTGGATTTTTATAAGTGTTTTAGCAATGAAAAAATCACTGCTTCATTAAAATTTTCAAGGAAATATATGAATGGTGGAAATATATGGTAGTCCCTACATTTGTGAACAAACGTTCTCAAGAATGAAAATAATATAATCCAAGTAGCGCTGCTGCATCATGGACGAGTATCTGCATGCAGTACTTCAATTCTGTGTATCCAAACGTACTCCAGATATCAACACACTTCCCTTGAAATGAAAGCTCAGAAATCCCAATAAATTGGTGAGTTTAGTGTAGGATGATTAAATAAAAGTAGGCTATTCATTCTTCTTGATAAAACTATGTTTTTTAAATTATTTAAAATAAATTTAGTTTTTAAATAAATATTAAAGCACTTCAGGGTAGCTTGGACTTAAATGTATAGTAATTATCATGTAGGCCTATGTGGTTGAGTGAGCAAGAAAACTAAATAAGCATACAGGCACATATATAAAGTTGTCCCATGAACTTTATACATACCATGTATAAAAAATGTTGGAGTATGATCTTAACTTCAATATATTATATATTTTAGTTCTTATTTTTTAAGTGTCAAAACTAGTTGGTAGTGGGTGGGGGTATCCAGCACCTAGCTGCCTATGCCGGGATCATGATCAACTTAACGTCCCGGCACAAATTTATCTGATTACCAAACCCTTCCTTCACCTCTGACAAGACATCCATTTCATTTCACAATCACCCTATCATTACACATTAGCGTAAGTGCGTATAACCCAAACGGATAATAATAATAATAATAATAATAATAATAATAACTTAACGTTAACTTAACATTACGTTCACTTAAAGTTAACTTAACTTATGTGTGATCACAATTCACTTAACATAATAATTCTAACAAAACATCTTCATTCTAGAGTATGTGTTATGATCTGTGATTTGTACTATTTGTATTAGTGTGAATGTTTACAGTTTTCGACAGATATTATAGATATTTATCATTAAACTTTTTGGATAAATTTAGCTTTTCTATAGCTTATACAATACTGGTAAACATAAAGAAAAAAATGTATCTCAAACTGAAACTGATTAGTTTTGACGTAGTTAATATACATGATTTAAGTGTATCTTTAGATACATTTTTTTTCTTGGGGCTTATGCCAAATAGATTTATATAGTTTAATCAACCATTTTGACTTTTTTCAATGGTTTTTATTAACTAAATACATTTCATGTATAAGAAAAGTTTTCTATTAATACATGGCTGAATATTAACTAGCATTAACGAGCAGATTTTAATGTTTTTACAATCATGATTATGTTAGTTAATTTATATATTAATAACAAGGATTGTTTTTGAAAGCAATACATTATAGCATTTTATATAATAAAAGATTTGTGGTTTTAACTTCTTTACAATATTTGAATTAAGTCTGTTCTATAACGTTATATTATGATATGATACTAGCGCTTATTTTAATTAAATGGCTGATCACTAGAACTAAAGCTAAAAAGTAGACCATGGTCTTAGAGCCAACAAATGAATTACTAAATAGCCCTGTTGATGCCACTAACATAATGAGTGGCTGGCTAGAGCACGTGGTACCCTTCAAATAACATTCACTTAAATTAAAAGACCTCCCAGGACATATCTTATGTTAAGTTAACTGCATCGTGATCTCTTTTATTTAAAAACATGAGGAGATCCTTTAGGTTAAGTTAACGTTAAGTTGATCGTAATCCTGACATTAAGCTATGCTGCCACCCAAGAGGGTTGAAAAGTAATTATTTCGAATAGATTAAAGGAATAACCATAATATTTAAATAACGTGATTATTTATGATTAATAATGCTGTTCCACAGTGTTTCATTGTAAAAAAATACATATTTATTCTAAAACAAGCCGTAGGTCCTATGCATTGCTTAGTTCTTAATGTTAATTTTGTGTGAATTTATGAATATATATATTTTTAAACTATGGCCAATGTAATATGCTTTATCCATACAAGTTTAGGCTCTATTTTGTTGCTAAGGTACAATGTTTAGATAATAATTAGCCTAATATAAACTAGTTGTCAATTATTATTTCTATGATGTCATCAATTTTAGGCCTTGGTTTAATAATATTTAGCACCGCGCCTTACTACCCGTTTGGGTTACACGCTTTAAGTACTAATTACGCTAATGGATTAGGAATTGGGAAGGTTGAATTAGAAGAAGTGAACCCGCATTTGCGTGGAGGGAGAGTGGAAAACCATTTAGCTAAAACCACCCCCAGTTCACCCGACCGAGATTCGAACCTCGATCACCCTGTCCTCAGCAGTTGAGCTCAACACGACAAGCGCGTTAGCCAACTAGGCCACCGAGGCGGGCCCCTTGGTTTAAGAAGTTTAAGAGGTTTTACACTTCTAGACTTTAGTCGTTATGGATCCTACTTGTGATCCCCTGCATCGATTCAAATTGCTTGAAGAAATTAAATTTACTATGAAGTAAATTTAATTGTGGTTTTGTAGACAATTTTTACGCCTTTGTAAAGATGGTAATTTCTCTTTGGTAAAAGCTTAATGTGTCGAAATTGTTATAGAACGGCCGCAATATACACCGTCACTTAGGTGGGTGGAACTTTTTCCTAATTAATTCAAAAGGTTATTTTTAATTTAATTGATTCCAAGTGTTTTTATGTTTGTTAGAGATAATATAAGCCTACAGCTTCGATACCGATATTTTGGATATTTAAAGTAATAAATGGTCAAGAATAGGACGGATAAAGTGTTCTATACCCTTAATCAGTTGTATTTTTTACAATAAATGTAGGTATGAGAGAATTACAAGATCCTAATTAAGTCAAAGAGTTGTGTTTACCTGTCAAGCTCAGACAACACTTGTAGTTCTTGATTAGTTAAATTAATGTCATCAGGTTCTTGCGCCATTCTTTACTCAGAAACAGAGTTCCAAATTAATCAACCATCGAAAAAATACGTCACCAATAATTCAAGAAATATGCGCGCACACATTTTAAGTTAAAAAAAATAACTTTTTCACCAAAATGTAAACATAAAATTTGGAGACCATTGTGTTAGAGAAAGTTTATGTCAATTTTCTCTTTAGAGTAACATCAATTTGTCATTTCAGGTTTATGGATATGTGTAGGCAAAAAAACACTAATTAGAACAATGATGTTTAGAAAATTAATATTATTCATTTCTCGACATAATAATATGAATGAAATAAGAAACAAGGGTCACTATGTCACAGATAATAAACGGGAAACTATAAATTCCATAATATTTTTAATGTGATTTAATTACAAACAATATTTGCAATGTTGCCAGCTCTCATGTTTCTAAAGATAATATGGACCTGGTGAAAGGAACTGTCTCTTTTCCTGGCAGGCTATTTACTATTTTTGATTTTAAGATTATAAGTAAAATACCAGATATTAAAGTAGCGATACTATTATGAAAGTCCATAACTATAAAAAAAATCAATAGAATCATTTTATAATAAACTTTGAAGTCCGAATTTATTCTCATGAACGAATTTGATCCTCCCAAAAGTATCCACTCATCATGAGAACTATGTCCTATTCACTATTCGCCAATATTAATACGTTATGCATGAATATAAACCCAACCTCATGGAAAAGTAAGCAATAATTCAAGCAGTACACATCTAAATGTAACAAGTAGGAATGAGCAATAAGTTTAATAGTATTTTACGGGAATAGGCAATCAATTTAACCGTTTCTTAGGGCCACCGGTTAGTCAGCCATACACACGCTTTCTTTCCCTCGTGAAAGAAAGGTGTCTTTCGAATCCTGCTGGAAGTACGGTGTATTAGTAAGTGTTACCACGAACCACAATTTATTTCAGAAAGATTTGTGACGCTCTTTACTGTGGAGTGTTGTTTCCTCTACTTTTGAGGTTACAATAATCCACGCAACGCGATTTTTACCTGAACTGTATTTACTCTGTGGGTGTTTAAGTTTATACTGTGTATTAGTTGTATGAAACATTAGAACAAAGAATTTTGAACCGAGATTATAGGGTTTTTTAAGGCGCACCCAGCTCTATTGAAACGCCCCCATTTTACTAGACAGTAAAAGCAAGGGTGAACTTAGAAATAAAAACCAAGAGGAGAGGGCATTCAAGAGCTAACGAGGGAACATGCAAAAGGAAAGTTCATAAGGCAAAATAATTTTAAAATTATTTATATTTTATTGGTAAATAAGAATATAAATAAATATAAAGATATATTGTTATGTTAAGCTTTCGGTAAGCGAAAGGAGGCAGGCTTTATAAATTAACTAAGACAGATCATAATAAAGGCAGATAATAATAAAGACAGATTATAATAAAGTCAATATCCTATATTAAATAAAAGGTACTTGTAAAAAGGGAAAGCTACAACTTTATATGTATCTAGTCTTTCGTTTGACTACAACAAATGTAATGTATATTAAACTCACGTCTAATAAAACAAGGCATGGCAAAGTAAATTTTCAATGTCTCATTTAACTTTTCATTCTTCTACTGTTACAGTATGTTCCAAAAATCGGAACTACAGAATGCAACAAAAAATATCATTTGAATGACAACTAATTAATCTTATTCCTGAAGGGAATATACTTAATATTTCATACAAATGAATTCACTTTAATAAATCTGATATGATCCCTGTTAGAACATAAACAAAGATAAGACCTTTTCCTGAAGGGAAAACATTTTAATACAACACCTGATTCAACGCATATTCCATACTAACTTTAAACTATTAGTTTCCTCAATAGTAACTATCAAATAATTTAACCAACATAAGCCAAAAGATGTTTTCCCGATGGGAAAATATTAACAATGTTATACAAATTATATAAACTATTAATAAATTATAGCTTTGTAACTAACAAAGTTAGTTTCCTCAAAAGGAAATATTCTAAGGTTCACTAACATGGATTAAAAATAATATATTTTCCTGATGGGAAGATGTTAACAAAGCTACAAAAATTTCTTGCATTTTATTTCATATATTATGATTTTACAACAGGAAATACACAAATGTTCACTAACGTGAATCAAAAAGAAGATACTTTCCTGCCGTACAGTGTGTGAGTGAGCATCCTTTAACATCAGATATCAGACATTAGCATGCTCTGATGCACCCTGAAGAGGAGCATGAAAGCAAGTTTCAACACGTACCGATCAATCGGTCACACCGTGTGGTTGGAATCTAGGAGACGGGTTGTCACGTTTCGCGAAGTTTCTGAAACAAAGAAAGACATATGATTAATATTGATGGGGGAAAACAAAAATATGTTGGGAAACCGAGTAAGGGTTTTTAGAGTTACGTGTGGAGACACTACTCTATGGGGGGCTGGGTGAGAGCCTCCCAAACCACTGTTGACACATATCACTTATCCGAACAGAGCTTTGGGACGTCGATGGCACCCTCCAGGGTCAATGACGTATTTCCACAGCCCCTGGATATGAGAATTGGTGGCACCGGGAAGTCTGTCGTAGAAGGACTGCGCCAGCTTCCGGAAGTGGTCCTTGATGATAGGCATATCCTTCTCGCGATGCAGAGTCTCATTACGGACATACCAAGGTGCGCCCACAATGACCCTCAGACACACGCTCTGGAACGCCTGCATCCTCCTCATAAACGTGTCCACCAGATGGCCCCAAACAGCACACGCATAGTCGAGGATCTGTCTGAGCAACTGCTTGTACAATGTCAGACCGTTCCTTGTGAACAGGGCGCTACGCCTGTTAAGCAGTGGGCCAAAGATTCCTAGCCTTTGCCTCGCCTTGTTAAGTCTCTCGTTACAGTGTTGTCGCCAGATCAGTTTGGTGTACAGAGTATGTCCCAGGTACTTAACATTGTTCGCCCATCTGATCTGTTCTCCGGACAGCCGGAGTGGGGCCGGCCTGTAGAACTTTCTTTTACGTTTGAAGAGCCCTGCTGTGCTCTTCTAAACGTTAATAATTGTCCTCCAGGTGGTCAGCCACCCCTCCAACTGCGCCAGGTGCATCTGGAGTTGCCTCCCCACCAGCTGCCCTCGCCACGACTCCGCTACTAGAGCCGTATTTTCCACATACAGTGCCAGCTATGTGTCTGGGGATTTTGGATTGTCGTTCACATACAGACTAAAGAGCACCGGGCCCACGATAGAACCCTGCGGCACTCCAGCCCGGATACTTCTGACTTGGGAGGTGGTGTTCCCAAAGGTAGTGGAGAAGGTGTGGTGGGATAGATAAGAATGTACAACCTTAATTAGGTAGAAGGGTAGGTTCAGCGAGAGGAATTTGAAAAGGAGACCTTTGTGCCAAACACGGTCAAAGAACTTTGCCACGTCGAGAAAGATAACACCAGTCAGCCTGTTGATGTTGAAGTTCCTCGTGACCTGCTCCACAAGCCGGACGAGTTGGTGAGACGTAGCATGTCCCACCCGAAAGCCGAACTGCTTGTCCACAAAGATGCCCGCCTCGTGAACATGTCGGGTGAGTTTCGTTACCCGTTAAATTCGTTCCACGGTCTATATATAGTGCCCATTTCCCAGGAGAAGTAAAAAGAACACAGGCAAAGGAGTAACTAGGGGAAAGGATTGGAGTCTCTGTCTCACTCAAGCATTCCCTCCCTGGAACTTTCTAGCATATTATAGTAGATCAATATAATCTATTCTTTTTTCGTCTGGAATAATGGAGGTGGTCGCGTTATGTATAAAGATCAAAGTTGTATGTGGACAACAGATGAACTACATGAGATATGTTAGTTGCAGTTGTGTAAACCAGTAAATTAAATTTCATCGGCAATTTATGACAGAGCTATGTGATTACTTTGGATAGAGGATTCTGGAAATGAGAATACAGGTTTGTGATAGCTTAATATGTTTCAGAAAATATGTTCTATATAGATTATATACTTTGAAGATGAACAAGATGACACTGATGTGTTGTTGGAAATATAAAATCAGAGGTAAATGTCATACCAAAGTCACATGATTAAAGCTTAAACCAATTTGTGAAAGAACCTAGTATCGTATCCAAGAAACAAATACCACATTGCTTTCCCTTATTTCGAGACTGGAATCTTCAGGTGACATTACCTAATTATCTTTAAGTATTGCTCAAAGTATACAATCACACATAAGCAAGTCAACAAATGCTACAACGCTAGGATTGGCAGTTAAATTTCACCATCGGTTTGGTATTAAGGAATTGGTGAGTCTTCTACACGACTATGGATATGGTTAAACTGATGACGAGATTCTGAAATTTAAGAAATCAGCAGCTAAGAATTTTGGGGAGCAAGAATTTATCTTGAGAAGACTAAAAGCAAACAGCTGTAACATATCGACATGGTTTGATAAGTTTGATTTTCAGACCTTCACACCCAATGGTAAGCGAGATACTCATTCTATGTCAATTGAATTTACACAATTTACAGCCAACAACGAAATTCGGGATGATGATCCTATTGTAATTCCGAGATTATAACAGTGTGATATGACAAACCTAAAGCTAAGTGAGTTCTCACCAATTCAATTTGAATACTATAATGGACCAAGAAATCCTTCCCCCCCACCCCCCCTTGTTAAACACACTTGTAGATATTGGTAGATGTTGATAGATGTTATATGAATAGTACAAATCTATCTAACAGTATTTCAAATGCAATTTAGGCAGATGTATTTGGTTGAATAACATAACCAGTACTGAAACAGGAATTGAGTGGTCAGAATACATGAGAAACCTAGCAAGCTGGTATTCAGTTTGTCTGCTTACCCTAACAATCAAGACATTACCCTAATAAAACTAAGATACAATATCTTTTCTGAAAAGAAAGACACGTTAAATATAAACTGTTTTCCGTCACTGATGAAGCAGATAAACAAAAATTTTCTATAACAAATTTGCAAATATTGTTGTGGAAAACTGCTGATCTTATTGGACCATCAGAAACAAATATTGAAGTTTTAGGATGGATACTAATTGATGGTATTCTGGATCCTATTGTTTGTGTTGTCCTCATGGTTCCTCTAGAATTAATGAAGATTGTGGCATGTGGGTGTCCTGCAGACGTCGCATGTTTGCGTAGAAACTATAGCTGTTATTCAATGGTATGTCTTATACATCCTACTGTAAATTCAGTAGCACACACATGAAACACACGGCATTAGGAGATAATCTTCAGGAACATGAAAATGCTACTAGTTCAGATGAAGATGAGTGAAAATTATTAATAATTGAGATATTTATCTAATAAAACTGCACTACTGACTTACATCAGAAATAATGTGACATATATTTTGTTGTTCATTTATATGTTCATACTTACAAATAATATGTGAAATAATTCTATCTCATCATTTATTGATACCTGAACTGCTTATGTTAAAACTTTATAAATAAATACCTCTATTATTTATACTAAGAATTTTGATCACACATATTACTTGGTCTGCACCCATATCAAATTCATCACATTATTGTGACAACTGTCACATATTATTTAACAAAATCTCCAAGGGGACGAGGGTGGCACCCATCAAAATTGAAAATATTATACCTAGAGAAACAATAATCAGAAGAACAACTTTAGACATACTACATCACAAGGTTGAGATAAATTTTCACTCACTGTCAACTAAACTATTTGTATCTACTTTCTGAAACCTCCATCTTACGCAGCTATTAGCACAGAGGTGAGTGTGATGTAACCATAAGGATGCCTTTAGTTAGCATGTGTATTCGTGCCTATTGGTATGCAAGTGACTGTGGTATATTAGGTACTCGCTACTAGAATGCTTTTTCACTTGCATGCGTAGCTGCTGCTTAAGTATGAATTCAACTACGTCCATACTTATATTAATGCTAAGAATATTTTTATTTTTCTAGTTAATATTAATAATTCTTCCTTGTAAACTACTTAATGAAATTTGAAAGTTTCTTTATATCTGCTTACTCCTGTTCTTTAAATATCCTTCTTGATACTTTTGGTTATTATTCCATGTACATTTTTATTGTTTTTTATTAAATACTGATACGGCTCTTTTCTGTTTAATAATATATACCATTCCGTCTTCCTTTTCTGGATGAACCAAAAATAAACAGTGATTTAAAGCAGGGTCCCCATAACCATGATTCAAGTGGAATCTAATAGTAATATTTTGGAGCGAGCCTTTCTGGAGAGGTACAGAGATTGACAGAGTAATCATTCCAGTGGTGTCTCGTGAGTAGACCTTAAGGGAGGGTGCTCTCTTAAAGATTGTTAAATTAGGTAGACAACAGCTTACCTTATATCAACCTTATACCATACTATATTTATCTTACAAACTATACTATAAAAAGTATATAAAGAATGAAGTTAATAAAAGTAAATAAAAGCTATATATAAAAATATAACAACTCACTTGGTTCGAAGTTGAAGATTGTCCATAGTAAAACTCACACACACTCACATATATATACACACATACATACAAGTAAACAAAATATATATATATATAAATAGGTTCTTAACACTATCTTGAGCACTATACACACAATATACTTTAAGAATTAGTGTATCAATAAGTTTATTGTTTAAAATAAAAATCTAATCTTAGGTTTTTGGCTGGTATCTCACGAATCATTGACTGTTCTATAGACAACGTGGCCAAGTCATTTAATCTGTCTTCACTCATGGTGTTTCTTAAGTAGGATTTGGTTACTGGCCTTCCATTGTATTTAATCTCAAACTTTTCTTCCAATAATAAAGAACCAAAATTCATTTTTTTAATATCGAATACTTTAATTATACACTAAAGTAATCGAAAGCACGAGCGAAAACGCGTCACACTGACACACTAAACAAATCAACGACTCTCCTTATCTATAAGCCAGCCAGCCGACTGCAGCTGGTAGCACTAGCAGACCACACTTTAGCTCAGCCACAAAAGCTCGTGAAAGCAATGAAAGTGACGTCAGGTTGTCATGGCAACCACTCTGTGACTTATGCAAGCTTAGGGGTGCTTCTGAACAAGCCCAGCCAGCACAGAGCGTGTTAACATACGAGCGCTTCAGTGTGTCACGCGCTGACGCGATTATGGTTTTGCTAATTTCATAAATAAAATTAGGGAAAAAGATATAACGATTTTTTTTTTAAATTGATTTTATGTTTTTCACTATGTAGTGACAAAATATGAGAAAATTCGTATGAATTTCAAAATATGTTTTGTTTCTTCTTTTGCTTTACTATGCATGGAGGGTAGCTCCCCAGAGCCCTTCTTCATGAGCCGGGCTTGTATCATTCCCATAAACATCAAATAGTTAGGTATGCCTATGTTTACAAATGTGAATATAATATCTACATCAAATATAACAACATATAATTTAATCACGTAATATCATTTGTCTGGTATTTTTATAAATATTAAACAATAAACAATATCACTAGGTCAGCCGATTATAATCACTTAGTGGGCTGGTTATGGCCGAAAGAAAGTGATTTGCTCACCACTACCTCAAACCAATAAAGTGTATAATTCAGTATTTAATTATATTGTCATTCTGGCAGTTGTAATTTATTTATCACTGGTGGAAAATTTTGATAATAATGCTTTATTTTAGGTTGCACCATGCAACACATTTGATTTGCCAAGCACTAATCCAAATTAAATAGTTAAAACTATATAAAAATTTAAGTAGGTAAGGAAGGAGTCGATGTTTGGTATCGGTGTTGGACGGACATGTGTTGCTGTTATATTAGAGACCAGTGGCGGCTCGTAGCTAAAATTAGTGTTGGTGCTGCTCCAGAAAATATTTAGCCTTTGTTTTAAAATTGTGTAAAAGGAAAAAAAACATGTACAAAAAGAAAATTTATTCAGGAACTTGATAAAATCTTAACAAAAAAAAAAACTTTATAACTTACTTTAACTTAAATTGTTTCAGTTCAAGCTTGATCTATTCATTTAAAAATGATATCCATTCTTTTTGTTTTAATTTGCGCAAAAAGCTCAATGATTTTCTCCTTGATCTCTGGATTACAATTGAAGAAATTTTTCTCCACTGAAAGTACTGTAAGCCTATTTAGTCTTTCCGAATTCATAGTGCTTTTTAAAAAGTTTGTATTCTTTTTTAATGTTGAAAAGCAGCGCTCTTCCTCTGATGTAGTCATAGGAATTGTCAAGAGGATTTTTGTCAGTTTCGTAATTTCCCTAAAATCATCTAGATTATTTTCCAAGATAAATTTCAGCAGCTCAATTAATTTGCAATATTCATGAATATCAGTCCTACAATAGAATACTTTTAGTTCAGTTTCAAGCTTTTCTTTGTCAATCATGGGATAAGCTTCAATTGTCAGTACTATCTATTTTGTGGGATGTTCATTCTTAAATCTAGGGAAGCAATTCATGTTGAACAATGTAGCAGCTACTAAGTGTTTAGTGGAGGAATAACACAAATATAGTCACACACTTCCTTAGCTTCTGCCATGAGTGTCTTTGAAGGATTCTCACAGTACTTTGAGTTTCTCAATTCTAAAATAGCAGTTTCGAAATTTGTTATATAATCATTAACTTTAAACACACTAATTTCTCGAGATTGCATTTGGTTGTAAATTATTTCAACATGAGGCACAATCTGATTAAAAAACTCTAACCAAAACTTGAAATTATCATCATTTAGGTATTTTAAAATTCCTGTTGCTTCTGCATTTGATGTTGACTGAATTTTAGTAAGGCAGTTTTTTAAAGGTGCAAATTTTCATGAACTCTGTTTATGGTCCCTATGTTGAAATTCCACCTTGTAGAGGATGGATGTAGAATGCTGACGTCCATATGTTCCTTGAAAATGGACACACGTTGTGGTGATCTTGAGAAGAATGTTGGAACAGCCAGAATGCTAGAGAAAACAATGTTTGCGTTTCGTGTAATACTTGCTGCATTTCTCATTATTAAATTAAGTTGATGTGCATAACAGTGAATGAAATGGGCATTAATATAAACTGCTTTTATTTTTGCTTAAACTCCTGATTTTTTGCCTTTCATGACATTTACACCATCAAATGTCTGAGCTATCAGTTTTGGTCCATTTGCTTGAAGGATTATGTCCAATACATTTTGATATGCCATCTGCAGTTTAATTTTCTGGAATAAAGAATCCCCCAAAAAGCTCAAATATTTCTCCATTTAATACGTACCGTAGAACCAGGACCATACGAGTGTGTTCCAAAACATCTGTTGTGTCATCAGCCATGACAGCTACAAAGGAAGCTTTTATAATTTTCGTCCTCATCTCCTCATGATATATTTGTAGCAGGCAGTCAAGTATATCTTTCTGAATGGTCTTAGAAACACCCTTGAAGACTGCACTGGTTTCTAAGTGATTCTTCGAATCTGTATCTAATTTAGATGCAAAATTTACTAATCCTCTAAATACCCCTGGATTTACTGAATCGTCATTTTCATCATGTCCACGTAAGGGAGTTTCAAGGTTTCCATAAAAGTAAATGCAGTCTATTATTTTGGACAAAATTTCACGGTTCTTTTTAACTTTTATATTACGCTCATTGATTGAAAGTCTGTATGCCTCACCAAGTTTCTCCTTAATACTGTAACAATACAAACTTCGTATTGTACAATTACTACCCCACCCAACCTAACATTCAACGTACAATCGCTTAACGCATACTACCCACTCCTAAAATAATACCTCGACGCATCCTACAATAGTAAACTTCACTATTGTAGCCCAATGTAGCCCCAACAATCATACATTAAATCAGCATTCCTAAATATTCAATATCAACTGTCTACTTAATAAACTGTTCTTCACTAGATTGTTACCAAGTCCAAAAACACCAATGTGGAAGCGCGGGGAGATTACGACTAGAAAACTCCGTACTAGATGATCAACCCGGCCCGAGAATAATTTTAACACTGGGCGATGTTTTACAAGAGTCCAGTCACTAAATCAACACGCCCTGTATTGCCCCCTGTAGGGGGGATAAGGCCACCCTCACCTGACATCGGATGTTTCCAACAGCAGTCGAAGAATCATAAACAACTGCATTGCGACGATAGACATCCAATCAGCGACCAGGAAGATGTGTGGAATTACGGCATAGTGACGTAATGCCTTGTTCTGCGTGTCTGGCTAGTGTGAACAATCCCACCCCCTTTTTCTTGTTTTCTAGACTCAATATATAGGAGAATGTAAATTGTATTAAATATAGCATTATTGAATTGAGCTTCATCGAAGGAGTAGTTCGATAGAGCGGACTGTGTTGGGGTCATGGAGGAAAGACCTAGGAAAAGATTACGTTTGATATAAATTTATTTTATTAAATTAACTATTTGTTGAAGTCATGGAAGAGGGACTTAGGGAATAAATAGTTAAAACTTTGAGTCGACGCCATGGGGAAATCGCGTCTAGCGTTATTTAAATTATTTTGTATTGCTAACCTTGTTTTGGGGTCATGGAGGATTGACCTGTAATGTTAATTGTTTAATCTTTGGTTCAACACGATAGAGATATTTCGTTTGATGTTAATTAATGTAATATGTAGAACAGTCTTTATGTGAGCGTCTTGGGAGATAGACCTGTTTTGTCTTTTAGTTACAATTGTTATAACTCAAGCGTTGTTATGGAGGAGTTATATAATTCATATTTCATACTATTGTGTAGAGTCATAGAGGCATAGGATGATAGTATGGAAACGTCAAGAATGTCATTGTTTGTTATTTCTTTTAGTGTTGTAACCATTAGACGTTAAATTTTTGAAGGTAAAGAAATCTATTTTGTGGTTACGCAACTTTGTGCGTTTGATTCTCTGAGTCATGGATTATATCCATGCATTATCCTTGTAACTAATGTAAACTTTAAATGGAAGTAATTAGAAGGACGAGATATCATACTGTATTATTATACAGTAGGAGCCTATACATTTATTGTTGAATATTAATAGGCTTATTTATGTTTGTACCCGTTGGTGGACAACTATATTTGAAAGACCATAAGTCATGTTTTTAGGTAATGTCAATTGAGAGGTGTGTTTGGGTAGTAAGTCTACCAGACACCTGAAAGACGGTACATTATATGATGCAATGTTTTCTTTTACAGTAGTAGCTATTAGAAAGTGGTTTTTTAATTAAGGCCATATGTTCATTTGTCTATTTTCTGCTTTGAACAAATTAAAATACACTTTATTTAAAACTATGCTATTCTATCTGTTGTCATTTATAATATGTACGTTACGTCCTCTCTATCCTGTAGTTTTAGGGGCCTTACCTATAGGAATAGTGGAGGTGTTCCAATACTTACGGTTCCTAAAAGTGACAGTGAAACAACATTATCAACGTGCTTATTTGACTTCTCATGCATTTCAGTTTTTTCTTTCATTTTTTTATATTTCTAAAACCATCTATTGTCTACGGTACATAACCTCCAAACAGCAAACACGGGAAGCAAAACAGTGCATTTTTTACTTCACAGCCGCAAAGCCAACTTTTCCGTTAGTACAATTCAGAATTAAAACTACGAATATATATTTTGTTGTTGCTTTTGCCTGGCTGAGATATTAGAATATCAGGCGTTGAATGACCTATTTTCTTAACTGTAACATTCTCATGGAGAGATAGCTGTGAAAACTTCAGCTTTTGAAGTTCAATTACAGTCACAGAACATTTTTCTTGGGGATGCATGGCCATGGTTAAAGTTTCTGTTAAATAAAATAACCGAAAAAAACGAATCAAATAGAATAGCTGGAAGCAGGATAATAATATAATTCTACACTCTTCTACACTTTATCACATTCAAGAATATGGTACACGCTTTTTAAGCACAACACACGCTGAGTAAAATAAAAACCTTCCTTCTACCATCACCCAGACTACAATCCGACGAGTCAAGATTTACAGCGGAAATATTTGCTATTCTAAAGGCATTGAAATATATCTTATATACGTCCTCAACTCGTAGTGGTATTATGCGACTCCCATAGTGCTTTGGAGTCTATAAGCGGCTTGTCAAGTCCCCATCACACCAATTGATAATTCAATTACTCGATGAGTGCGCCTCTCTACGAGCTAGGGCTGGGGCTACGAATTGGGGTACAAATAGATTCCTAGTCACGAGGGTATAATGGGTAATGAGAGAGTAGACAGTTTGGCATCTAGTGTAAATTTACTTTCCATTGACCAGGAAATTTCGCTACCGTTATAGCAATTTTATACCGAGGGTAGTATTCAGAGGTCAGGTTAAACTGAGCAAATGGTGGGAGACCACATGCCAGCAGAAAGCAAAATGGTACAAGGAGGTCTATAGTGCAAAATTAGTTACACCATGGTTTTTTGGAGTTAAGGGTACCCGTTAGTTTAATAATTGTACAATAATCCGCCTTAGGCTCAGGAACGCCTACACGAAAGGTCGAATTTATTTGATACGCAAGGTTCCGTCTTCATATTGTGTGGTTTGCCACGTTGCTGAAACACTAGAACATATTTTTATGATTTGCCTTGTACATTAGTTGGCACGGGTAAATTACATTCTTAATCATTTTACAGACTTTTCTTTAGTTAATGTATTATACTCAGACAACGCTACTTTGTATGGTGGCTGTTTAATTTCCTTCTAAATATAAATATATCGGTGTAGGGACGAACAAAATATGTTTTCTCGGTTATCTCTCACATGAAATTAGTGTTGGAGTTAGGGCTAGGTTATATGAGTCAGACCTGAATTGACCGCATAGAAAAATCAAGAACTTAGCCTCGGGAAAAAATTGTATACAAGTGATCCTACCCTATTCAAGAAATAAAAATAAAATAAAAGTAGGTAAACAAATACATTACGAGCCACCGAGATTGGTACTCTATCCAGGATAATATATAGATGGTAGCACTAATTTCAGAGCCAACTTGATGATATTGTAATAAGGGAACGCATAGCTCAACATTAATCTTTGCTTTCAATTTATAATTTATTTTATTATTCTGTTGTGTGACAAAACTTTAGTTTGACAATGTCAAAATTTTAAAAATTGTAAGTTATTAAGTTAACTTAAGTATAATAATGGTTAAAAATTGTGTTTTATAATATTTATTTCATTAAAATATTAGAGAGATCTAATTGTTACAATTAGAAAAAGTGATCTTCCTCAAATTTAATATATTTTTGTTTTGTAATGTTATCAAATTTCGGCATCTCAAGGCTCATTTCTGGGGCCAGTTAATATATTAGTACTTGTGAAAAGGCGAGTGCTACCCATACGTAATGTTACTTTTACCCTTGTCATTTTCATCAGCAAAGACGACCACGCCCGGCTTTGGTAAAGCAGTCAAATTCATAATTCTGTCATGTTATAGGCCTAGCTATGTTTGAGACCAGGGCTGTATCCGAATAGTCTACTTATGCGGCGTCGCGTTGGCTCGTGGCGTTGATAGCTGCATTGGCAATCACGTGACCAAGTGTAGATCTGTCCGAATAGTCTCTGATTAGACCGATGCAGTCTTCTCGAGGTCTTGGTAACCATGGATACGAAAGCTACGAGCCATGCGGCGTTGGTGCGGTGTTTGACTGGCAATTGTTTTAGTATTATCGTTTCGTCTGTTGAGCACCGACTTAACACAAATTATTCGGTAGGAAGCAGCACTGTGGGCCCAAGTGTGTTGCTGTTCGAATAGTTTGATGCACTCTTCACTATAAAAACCGCGAGAAGTGTAAAATTATCAAGACTGCATCATGTCTGCATCAAGTCAAGTGTACTTGACTATTCAGATACAGCCCAGGCCATCCACAAGGAAACGTCAAATATACTGACCTACAGGAGTTTTGCTGCAGTCTCGCAAACAGCTGTAGTTTTCTAGAGTCAGTGTGTAGTGAGACTATTTTAATCAGCAAAATCTCAACATGGTTGTCATAAAGGCTAAAGGGAAGGTTTGTGAGCGTTCTGTTTCAATCACAACAACTCAGTTCATTGGCATATCCAGAAATTGATATTAAGGGAAGGGAGCATGCCATTGTAAAAATGAAATTTCAGTGTAGAGGTGGCCTTAGGAGTCCCAAATCCCTTGCCTCCCAAGTTCGATAACTAATCAATATTAAATTACTCCAGAAACAATTTGGATTCTTTTAACCCTTTCACTGTCATGTATGTTTTGCATTCACAAGCCCACTGTGTCAGGTTTTTTTAACTGAAAAAAGCAATTTTTGAAAAACAGTTGTTTTATCAAATATTTTAAACAAAATGTAATTAAAATTATGTAAAAAACAAATACAATTTCTGAAAAAATAATTCTTTCAAAAAATACATTTATATTCCCTAATTTTATCAAATGTTATAAAAAATATTGTAAAAAGTTTAATAAGGAGGTAATGTAACATATTAAAAATTCATCAGTTTGTGATATTCTTTGAAACAGGGGACAACACACAGTCCAACATCACATTCTGTACACATATAATGTGATTCCTTTCTTTTCTTTTTTCTTTGTTTGGGAACACACCACACAAACACGAGCAGCATTCTTTTTCTTCTCTGTAGATGGAACCATGGCAGGGAAATGTCGAGCAGTCAGTCTTGTTGGATTGTCTTGAGATGTTGATGGTCTTCCTCCTTTCGGTTTGGGTTTCGGTTTGTGGAATCTCTGGATCAGCTGGTGGATAAGTTCCAAATGATAGTCTGCCAGTGAAGGTTTCTTTTCTGTTTTAGTCAGATACATGAAGTAAGAGTTCAAGAGGATAAGATCAATGAAGTGGAATGCCAATTTCTTGTACCATTTGATACTTTTCCTCATACAGTCTAATCTGCTCAACATCATGTCAGTCTGGTCTACAGATCCCATGCTTTCATTGTACGCTAGAATACACTTAGGTTTTTGTATGGGTTGGTTAGTATTTCTGTCTGTCTTTGAAGTCTGTGTCATCTCATCAGGGTGCATCGTAGTCAGCATGCGAACTTCTCTGCGGTCCATCCACTTGAGCGCCATCATAGATCCATTGTGGTATAATTCTCTCTCACCTCTTTTTAATTTCTTGTTTAGTGGAGCCATTCCCTTTCTGTTTTGTTTCACTGTGCCACAGGCATTAGTTTGATGTTTGTGAAGAAAGTCAAAGAGACAGGGGCTGGTATACCAATTATCCACAAACAAAAAATGTCCCTTATCAAGGTATGGTTCAATAAGGGTTGTGACAACTGCACCAGACATTCCTAATGAAAACTTATCCTCGATATCTGTTCCTTGCCCAACATATACAATAAAATCCAATATGAAACCAGTTTCAACATCACAAAGAACAAAAAGTTTTATTCCAAATCTATGTCGTTTGCTTGGAATGAACTGTTTGAAACCTAGGCGACCTTTGAAAGGGACAAGTGATTCATCAATACATAGGCTCTGGAAAGGCTGCAGTGTTTCTTTGAACACAGTCCTAAGATGATCTATTACGGGTTTCAATCTGTAGAGTTTATCATTGCTGTCTGCAGGGGTGAGACTGGAGAAATGAAGCATACTTAGAAGAATTAGGTACCTGTTTACAGCCATAATTTGAGAAAAAATTGGGGTGTGAATCAAGGATTTTGTGCACCAATATTCAGAAATTTTCAACTTTTTTCCTCTTGTCATCAACATGGTAAGGGCAAAGAACACATACATTGCATCTATATTAGTGTCTTGCCCCTTGTGAAGTCTACTGTTTGAAGAAATTGGGGAAACAGTCAAAACCTTCTGATAATATTCATTAGTAGCGTGGACAAACGTCTGAACCAAGGCAGGAGTGAGAAAACACAAGAAAAAATCAATTTCAAGGGAATCATCATTTAGTGAATCATTTGTAAATCCAGAATTAGATGCACAGAAGTTGTGTAAAATAGGTTTAAATTGCCCAGAAATCCAAGTAAATAAAGGAGACTTATTATTTTTTTTTTTTCCGTTTAGCAGGTGCCAGTTGATTGCTGACATCTTCTTGTACTTCAAAGGGTTCCCTGACACTATCACTGTCACCTTCTTCTGATATATCACCTACGGAATATTCAGATTCATTTTCATCATCAAAAGAGTCATTTTCCGAGTCACTGTCCACTATAAATCCTTCAATTTCGTCATCCCGCAACTTTGTTTGTTTTCCTCGCACGCCATCTTGACAGTAGTAAGTGAGCTCAGGAAAGTAGATAATTCACTTGTAATTATAAACTTAAAAACTATAGATGAACCTTGGAAAAAGTGCAGTATTTTTTCTTTATAGCCTCTTTGCACTTTTGCGCGCGCAATTCAATTAGCTCTAATGCTCCACGTATATGTACGGGTTTGACAAAGTGAGCCCTGCACAAAAACGTATATTTACGGGTTTGACAACAACGACATGTTGTCACACAACGTATATTTACGGGTTTGACAGTGAAAAGGTTAATGATACATACTTCAGGGCAACTCTTAAAGAACTAATTTACTTACACTCTGGCATTAGGAACTCTATAAAGTTAACTGCCGCACTTACAAAAGCACACCACCTATCCCTATCTTGAGCTAGCTCTATCCGGTCCCCCGCACTACACCCTATCTCTTCCAGGTCCATTCTAATGTTATCCTCCCATCTGTGTCTAGGTCTTCCCAATGGTCTTACTAGTCAATACACTGAACACTGTTCTAGTTTCTTTCATTCGCACTGCATGTCCTCCTGCCCACCGTCATCTACAAGACTTGATTATAACAATATCTTGTTATGAGTAGGCCTACAGGCTATGCAACTCATTATGTAACCTCCCCACTACACTCACTAGCAGCCTTATCCCTTTTTGGACCAAATATCTTCCTAAGCACCTTGTTTTCAAACACTTTAATTTTGTTTTTGTCAAGTAAGGTAAGAGACCTTCTTTCACATCCATGGAGAAAAACCAATTTTATTTTTTATTTTTTGTATATTCCTTTACATTCCTTTACATGCGAGATGTTAACAACTTGCTGACTGGATAATAGCATGTAAGTTATTTCCCAACTGTATTCTTATCATAATTTCAAATTTAATATGGTTGTTGCTATTTAAAATTGTTCCTAAATATTTAAATTGAAAGGTTGCTCAAAGTTATCTTTAAATTATCGTCGTCAATTTGTGTTCTTGATGTGATGATATGTTTAGTCTTTTCAGTGTTTACTACTAATCCTATTTCCTTACTAGCCTCTAGTAAAATGCTACATTTCTTGCCACACTTTCCTTATTATTGCCCAACAAAGCTAAATCATCTGCATAGGCCTATCCTAATAGCTGCATTGTATCTTTTTCAAGCCTTCCTTACTCTCTTGCATTACCTTAATAACATACTTTTAGGCTAGATTAGAAAATAATGGGGAAAATGCATCTTGTTTCAGTCAACCCATTATGTATTTTAAAAGAGTCTGATATATAGAGCCCAGATTTTTAACTAGTATTAACCTACAAAATATAGACGATACATAAATTATATGTAGCAAAATCAGTTAAAATGTGTAGTAAAATATGTAATAATGTGAAAATTGTAACATTTAATAAACATTATTCTCCATGTTAATAATACATAGCCTACATATATTTTCGAAACTAAATTTAATTTTATGCTTGCAAATCTTTGAAGTAAGTAATAGAAAGATGATGATTCTCTCTCTCTCTCTCTCTCTCTCTCTCTCTCTCTCTCTCTCTCTATATATATATATATATATATATATATATATATATATATATATATATATACACACACACACACACACACCTAGAATTACTTTTTTACAAGCTCTATTGCATCATTAGTTTGTTTTACACTATTAAAATTTCATATTAATTAGTACTTTAAACAAATGGCATATAATTGATTTTAGAAATCACACACAACAGATCTTCAATTAAACCCCTTTTGAAAACAAGTGAACGCCAAAACTATTCTAGATTTTCTAAAGCCAGTGTCCTAGATTTTTTTTTTTTGTCTGAGGTTAAATGTTTGATCTTGATATAATAGCTGGTAGGCCTACTAATATTACACTTAAATGTATGAACGTGCTTGGCCTTGTTTGCTTCTCAAAAGGGTGTTATATGCTCTGTATCATTTTAAATACTTCAAATTACATTTACTATGTAAATTTTGGGCTTTATTTTGGTCATGCGTTGCTT
The DNA here is from genome assembly GCA_039000515.1 of Timema cristinae. NCBI lineage: Eukaryota > Metazoa > Arthropoda > Insecta > Phasmatodea > Timematidae > Timema > Timema cristinae. The sequence goes on along the minus strand of JBCFYV010001927.1, from coordinate 4,750 downwards.
TTTCTTTGCCGTATTAAATCAGTTTCTTTTCTCAACCAAAGAAAAATTGGGAAATGTGGTAATCAGATCCAAAAATTGTTCTTACATCTTGTTGACTTGAATTTACAAATTAACACGTCACTCAAGAGATGTGCTGCTGAGACCACTATCTTAACACCACATAATATCCCTTAACAGCACAAGAAACGTCAAACACAAAGTTAAGTTAACTTTACTCCTCTCTGACGATCCAGCATACCTGACTTGGACTTTACACTACCATCCATCTACTGGATACATTTGTTTATAAAATACATCTAAAAATTAGTGACACATCATTTAACAGTATTTTCCCCAAGAAGAAAATAAAAACAATACCATTATATAAAAAAAAAAAGTTTTAAGTAATAGATATTCAAAAATATAAGGAATCAGTAAAATATGTAAAAATGTCAACTCATAACTGAAAATACAGTCCCAAACAACCAAATTTTCTGACATTTCTCTTTTCACAATTCTAACTGGCAGGATTAAAATATGTACTTATAAAAATCTGGGCTATGCTGACAAGTGGCATCCAACCTGTACCCTGCCACAGACATAGTTTATGAATTTTTAATACTAGTATTTCATCACTCCCCTTTATTAACTCTGTTTTAATTGAATCTAAACCTAAAGACTTATGGTGGTTCTTTAACTTCTTAATAGCTTCTTTGGCTTCATTAATAGCAATTTAAGTTTTGTAAATTTATTTTTTGTTTTATTTCAAATCTTGTAGTTATAATAAAAATAGCTCTATAGTCTTAATTATACACACAACTCTTTGATTCATGGATAAAGGCTGAACAAAATTTATTACATGTTTAAAATAATAGTTTCATTTTGAACAATTTTGATAAAATTTGCTAAATTATGGAGATGTATTGTACTTTTATTTTGTTTTGGTTTAAATAGTTAATAAGGCAGTATTAGTTGATAGGCTTATTTTATTTGGCTATGACATTGTTTACAATGAATTGAAGTTACTATTCTTATGCTTTTTTTGAATTGGGTCAAAGAGAGTTTTAAAGTTGCATGCTGGTACACATTTTGAATATTTAGTCTTAAGCCTGGTCTTGAATGTCTCAGCCTGTATATATTATACACACATTCGATGTTTTAGTAGTTCTAATAATTATTTTAATTTGTTAATTATTATTTTAATTTGTTTTATATCTATCTGGGGTCTGGAGAATTTAACCTCCTCCTCAACCCCCTCCCCCTTTTTTCCCATTACCTCTGGTCATAACTTTTTTGGGTAGCAGTAATTCTGTTCTCCACTTACCTCCAATTTTGTACAAACAATTGAGACACACAAATATACATTCACCTTGACCCTCTACTGCAGAGGTGGCCAAACAGTCTATCGTGATCACCTGGTCATTAGATTAAAAGATATTTAGAGAAAGAAAATGAAAGAGATGGTTTGCAGATTTTTCTCATATCAACACTAGAAAATCGAAATATGGAAGCACTCTTGACAAGTGACCATTTACAATCCTGCCTTGGTTTATGGCAGAGTAATTATGAATTCTCATTCAACAAACTATCCTAAGATTATGTGGTGTCATACATCAACTTCAAAGTCAAATGTTTAATGAGAAAATATTTTTTTCAGAGAAATTAATTATATTACTTATATGGTTTGATGAAAAACTCAGTTTCAGTCTGTGAAAGGACTTTAAGATCTTATATGCAATGATGGATTAAATAGCAAAGGTATTATTTTTGTTAGTTACGGTTATAGTTGTATCTATATATCAGTTTCTTTAAATTGAAAAATGACACCTGGAAATGCAACTCAAACCCGGGACCTTTGGCTTAGTACACCAATGCTATACTCACTGAGCTATATATATTCAATATAATTTTACTATTAAAACACAAAATGGGTTATTAATTTTCTACCAATGAAACAAACAGTAAAAGTCTATTGCTCAGTAGTAGATCACACGGTAATTACTAGCTTGTTTACTACTTTTTAAATAACCTATTCTTTATGTTATAAAAATCCACTAATATATATTTTTATAATTGACTACACAACATTTTCAAGCTTAATTTTCTTTTGATTAAGTTGTTATGGTATTTTTAAATAAACATATTTGTGATACGGTAGTCTATGTGGTCTTAATCATCATGTATGTTTTTAGAAAAAATATTTCAAAATTATATTGGTAGCAACAATTTCTTGATTAAAATAGTTGAATGAAATATAAAGAAAATACATTTGAATATTTCTGGAATCAAATCTGGGGTCATTAGTTCAGTATGCAGCCATGTAACTGATTGAACTAATACGTTAAAAAAGTAAGTTTCTTAATTATCTTGGGTTAATGTTTTTCAATTTCCATGTAGACAAACCATTTTATTGAAGGTCTGCAGGTGCATTCAAAACTATTATTTATTTTTACTTTTGCTTACAAATTTATAAAACTCATGTGTGTTTTTTTAAAGAAAATAATTTTCAGAGGGTTTCAACTGAAGTAAGAGAAGTGTGCCCATATTTTTTCATGCTGCTCAACTGACTTTGTATCTCACATGGTCTTCAGCTCTCAAGCCCCAAGTGTGACGTCAGTTATTGCAACTCTGATCTTTCAAAATTAATTATTTCCAAACAACTCAGATCTATCAAAATTAGATGTTTCCAAGTTTGAGTAAGAGAAGCCAGCAGTTCACTAGTGACTCATACATTTGAAAATTAGGACCCCCAGTTATCTGGGTGGCTTGTTGACTACTACTAGCTTCCCATGGTTGTGATATTACAGTGAGAATGGTCAAATATATAACAGTCCAACTCAGTACAAGGCGAAGTCTTTTATGTTAATACATGTTGCAGACATAATACATTACAATACACAGCCACAGATAACAAGTCCTAGGGGTAACACCTCTGACACTCAACTTGGTCCTGGATAGAGAGTGTAGTTCCTCACATAGCCACAGCGCGCAATCATCACAACGGTACTTCCAACATTGTTCTCTAGTGTTGCTAGTTATTACTATGCTTTTGTTATATTATGTAATTTATATTACTTGAAATACCAAGCTTGGAGCCAATGTTTTAAACTTAAATTTATTGATAAAAAGGAGGAATTAAAGAGAAAGAGAATCAGTTTAGGACTGATAATATTATTGAACACACATTTATTTGAAAGCTTTATTTAAAGAGGAGAGGGTAAGTATTGGCCTTTAGCTTTGTCATAAAATAAGACACTAGGGGGCCTATATAGTGTAATGTTGATATTATTTATTATATAGTCTACACATCTAAAACAACACTGGTGGGCATGCTGACTAAATGCCTGGCTCGTCTAGTCTGGTTTGATTCTCTGCTGGGTGAACTGAAGGTGGTTTTTCCTAAATTGTTTCCCACAGGCCTTCACACAAATGCAGGTACATTTACTCTAAATTATACATTCTTCCTTACCTTATTAGCATAATTAGATGTGTAAAGCCCGGTCAGCAAGTAAGAAACTATTTTTAAAGCAGTAGGAAGAAATTATTCATTACATTCATGAAGAAATATCTATGATACCTACTGTCAAAATGTATTTAAAAATTTTCACTACGGTTTTCTAATTACTTTTGCAGGTTAAGCATAACCTGACTTATCCTATTTATTTTCATTTTCTATATTTTATAAATTTCCTTGAGCATTCAAGTACAAATTACTGTATTTAGTATTGTAACTAGTAGTTCTATGAACAGCAGATCACATTCCTTCTATTCCAGGTTTCCTACGGTCTGGAAAGTCAGGGAAAGTAAGGGAAGCTTTAAAAAGGTCAGGGAAATGACAATTCATGTTACACTTAGAAAAAAAACAAAGAAAATATTTTTCATATTTACTACGTCATAGGCCACTGCCCCAATGAAGAAAGCTGAGGGGCACGCACTTACCATGCTCAAACTTGCTGTAACACAAGTTTTGGTAGCATTTTATTTCAAAAGGTGAACACAGAAATCTCCTGGCCTGCACATGACAATTCTTTTAACTGTAGTGATCCATTGTTTTGGTTCTTGTTCAAGGTTTGGCATCGTTATCATTGGATACAGTGAATTAGGACTTATTCGGCTACACCAGCAATGTCTAACAAAAAAAAAAAGTTTTTAACCAGCTCTGGCTAAGCCCAGAGCATTTTCCTGAATTCTCATACTGGATCAGTGGTGTTGAAAGTAATAAGTTGCAGGCATTTTGTAAAGTGTGCAAAAAAATTATAAACCTAAGTAATATGGGAAAGCAAGCATTAGCTTCCCATGCAAAAGGACCAACTCATATCAAAACTCTTGAAACATTGACAAATCAATGCTCTCTGTTGACTTTTTTCTCAAAAAAGTCAAGTGATTCAGGTTCATCGAGCTCCCCTCTTTCAACAGAATCTCTGGCACACAAAGACATTCTACCTAGTGGTGATTCGGCTGGTTGCTTGAAGAGTTTTTCTGTTTCATCGGAAATCGTAAAGCCACAGAAGGAAGCTGTTGCCAAAAGTGAAATTAGTGTGGTGCCTCAAAGAAACCATAACACTTTTGTTATAAAAGATGACATAACTAAGGCGAAAGTAATTTGGGCTATGCAATTTGTTAACAAAAAAATGTATTTCAATTCGTGCAATAATTTAAGTACAATTTTTCAGTTGATGTTTCCCGAGTATTCCATTGCCAATGCCTTTACCCTTGGTGGAGACAAGGCTGCATACTTCATTGTGCATGACTTGGCTCCATTCTTTCATAA
>JBCFYV010001926.1:0-45438 GCA_039000515.1 Timema cristinae | reverse complement strand
GGAGCGGGGCCATTGAGCCGATAAAGATTGTTTCCCAATTGAAAAATTACCCGAGGCAAAAATCAATGTTAATCTTTGTTTGTCAAGGAAAATACCGAAACGTGAAATCGTCGTCCTGCAAATGTCTTTTTTTTTAAAGGCTGAGGGAGTACGGGGATTAAACAAATTTACTATGGGCTTTTTCGGATAAAGATAATACCTTTTTCTTTATCGAATCGATGAAAAGAGTCCCTTCTTAATTTAAATTGATGCATTTTCCCAAGAGGGGAAGAACGTCACTGTAGCTAGGGGCCCCCCCCCAAAAATTTTTTGGGAAGGGGTGCCCAAAAAGGGTCTACCCCCCTATGTCATCTTCAGACAGTTAATTAAAAGCGAAAAAAACCCGAAACACAATTTCCTTCGAGGGGAATTAAATTAATCGGTCCCAAGTCGATTGTGGATGAAAAAGAACCTATAAAGGTATGTGAACATCCCTTTTCCCCAGAAAAAATGGAAAAACCCTTTCGCTCTTGCTCAAAAAAACTATCGTTTTTTTTTTTGGCTGAAATAATCAGTAAGTTCAGAAGGTGCACTTTAAAAAATACCTCAAATAAATAGATAAAAAATATGTGCATTAGGATCAGGGGGGAGAAGGGGGAAAGTATAGGGGCCTTTGATGTTACACTTTGAAAGTTTGATCTTTCAAAAGTTTTAATATTTTAAATAAGATAACCGTTTCTCACAAACGAGTATACTGTCTAGCTCTTTTGCATTTTAATGTAGATAAATGTTTTGTACTCATTTTCTAAAAGAAGTAAACTACCCCTTTAATTTGTTTCTTACGCAGTTTGACAAATTTTGAACTATTTTTTACCCTAAACCCAACCCAGAAATTATATTTTCTCCTAGTTAGATTTCCTAATCTCGCCCGAATGCCATGAGCGAGCAGCGCTACAGCACTGCCACCTCGCGGTAGAAAAGGAGTGTATGCCCGTCCCCTCGGCGCAATGTTTTCTTGTAGACCTGTCTGGTTGTTATCGTGGTTTTCCCATTTGGGCCGACATTGGCAAAGGGGAGGGGAGGATTCTTAGACAACTTTTAGGGTGCTCACTAAACACTTCCTACCACCACCCCCAAACCCTGTTTTATGAGGCTGCTTGGAGGGAGGGGGGGGATTGTGATAAAAACGTTGATCGAGAAAAATTTGATAAAAAGATGTCGCCTTGATTAGTTTTAGCGTTTATTATTTTTTTAAGTTTTTAGTCATTTAAAAATAATTATGGTTTTAACCCCGTAATACTTCTTTTATAGATATATTATCAGTCCAGGCAAGCCCCCCCTTTAATGTATTTGGGCGTGGGGAAAAAGGTTTAATAGCAGTTCCATGGGTTTTGTGTCTAAAATTCCGAGCGTTTTTTAAAATTAAAAATTTTAAACGTTAAATAATTAATGAAGGGTTTAATGTATTTTAAAAAAAGCTTGGTTTTATGTAGATGAGTAAAAGGCTGCATTAATTTACCCTTTTTTTTGGGGTTTTGGTTTGGTTTAGGGCCCGTTACACTTTTAAAAAGGGGCTGTATTTCGGGATAATGGTAGATGGGTTAAAAAACTCGCTCAAGTATGTTGAAGTATTTTCTTTTTAAAAATGTTTTCCACACTCCTTTTTTGGTTTTTGGGTGCCCTTTTTCTCGATTGAATCTTGCTCGATCTAAAATTAATTTAAAATAACAAATGTCATAAAACCAAACAAGAAATTAGAAACGGCTAAAATAAATTTGGGGTAATAAATCGCTAAGCCTTGAATTAAAAATCATGAGGTTTTAAAGGCGAAAAAATAGTGATAATAAATGTTTCCCCAAAAACTCGTATTAGTAAAAAGGTAAAAAGATATGGGAAAAAAAAAAACTAAAAAATTTTTTTCAATGTAAAATAAATTTACAAAAGGGAATTTTCCCCTGTGAGACAGAATCATTTTTTTTTTGGGTCAAAAAAAATAGAGTGGGAATTTTTAAAAATTTGGGTTTTAGGGGGTTTTTTTTTGAAACGATATTTAGGACCGACATGTTAAAAACATCAATATCTACTTTTTTTTCCAGAAGAAAAAAAATTAAAAACCTTTGTCAAAATTGACTTTCCAGAACCCCTTGCTATCGTATAAAAATATAAAAGATCTTTTGAAACATCTAAGGTGGGGGGGGGGTGTATAGGACCGAGAAATTTTCAAGTGTTTATTCCGTTTTTATTCAAAGTATTTTTGGGGGGAAAAAAAACAAAATTTTTTTCAATACAAACAGAAAACTTTTTGACCTTTATTTCAAAAAAATTTTTTTTTAAATAAAGCCCCTTTTACTCATGACAGATGTTCAAAAATTTGTTGATATAACCACGTGAATAACCCCCAAATCCATGTTTAAAAGAAGAATTAGGGTTTTTACTTTGGCCAAAAAAAAAAAATTTCTATAAAAACTGAAGGGAAAAACCTAGCCTTTTCTCTTGCTCTATACATCCCCCCTTTTAAATAAATTGGAGACTCGCTTTATCCCCCCCCCGGGGGGGACGTGTGATGTTTTTGTTGGTGTGGGTCGATTGGACTGAGGAAGTCTTACTAAAAAGGGGGTTTTTTTTTCCCCCTTTGCCCCCCTATACAAATGAGGATACATTTTTTTTAAAAAATACCTTCCTTTTCCCAGATGGATTATAAAGTCAGAACAAAATATTCTGATCTGGGGAAAAGGGTTTGGGGGAAAAATAAAAAATTTTTTGTGACTCAAAATTTTTTTTTTTTTTTTAAGCGAATAATGTTTTTTTTTTCAAAAAAATTTAAAACCTTTTTTTCCCCCTTTCCCCCCCGTTTTTTTATTTTATTTTGACTCGCATAAAAATGTAATCATAAAAATTTTTTTTTTTTAAAAAAAATGGTTGGTACCTCACGATAGCTCCCTTTGCAAGGGGGGAAAAAATTTAATTGCTCTTTTTTGGCGTAAGCCCCTTTTAACAAACCATTCCAAAGATTTTTAAAAATTTGATTTAATGTTTATGGGGGAAGGTTCTTGCCTATGCCATGATTTTTCATGGTTTTAAGCCCCGTTTAGGGGGTGGGGGTTTTTTGAGAAATAAAAATCCCAAAAAATTCCTTCGGAGAATAAATAAAGCCGTCGGTTAAGGGTTGATTATTGCATGTTTAAAAACCCCCGTAAGGTATTTTTTTTGAAAATAAATACCTTTCCCAGAAAAATTGGTGGGAAACCTTTTGCCCCCGCTCATATAAATTCTAGTGTGCTGAAAAAAAATTTGGTCTGTTAAAAAAGTCCCTGTTAAATGCCTTGAAAAATTTTTTTTTAATAAATGGTAGGAACGGCATGGATTTTATTTAAACATGATTTTTTAAAAATGATAAAAATATCAAAACTGTTTAATTTAAATGCGGGGGGGGGGGGGGGGCCCCCCCCCCAAAAAATAATATACATCGTAAACCCAAGCAAAAATTTTGGTGCTAAATTTACGTTAAAAATTTTTAGACTCCGGGTTTTTTAAATTTTTATTAAGGGTTTTTTTTAAATAATGAATGTATCATTGTATCTTTGGTTCAATAAAAAGGAACACTTTTGTGAGCACAAGCCTAAACACTTCGTACCAAAATTTCGGCTTAAAATTAAAATTGTCAAACTTTTTTTAGGTGGTTAAAAATCTTCAGGTCATCGCATTGCTAATTAATTCCTATTTTATATTTTTGAGAAATTTAAAAAATGTAAATTTTAAAATATAGAATCTAAAGGGGGAGATAGATCATTGCTGTAAAAAAACTTCCTTAATAAGTTAATGGAAAATTAACAAAAAATTTTTTTGAGAAACTTCTAATTTTTAAATTTATTATATGGAATTATTAATTTTTGGCGTTAAAACAAAAGGGTAGTATTCTTTTAAAACTAAATATCGCAAAATTTTTATTAATATATTTGCAAATTTTTTCAGAAACTATAGGTTTTATAAAAATAGATTTAAAAATCAGTTTTTTAAATTTTTAAAAAGTGCTACAATTTTGCAATTATAAGTTTTTTTGTATTTTAAAATATTTGCGGAGATAGAAAATTTTCCCTTTTGTAGGTCCCCTAAAAGTATGTTTCATGATAAAATAAAAATTCCCATTTTGTTTATAATCTTAATCAACAACTAGATAAATTGTAATAAAAATTGTTAGAGCCAATTTTGAGAAAAATGTTATTTTCGCTTTTTGTCATTTTGTAAATACTTTATTTTTGGGGTTTTAAGACAAACACACAGACAGTGGTATTGCAAAAACCACTTTTTTTTTACTGAAACGAAAGTCATAAAAAGTAAACCCCCCTAAAAAAATATTGGGATGGTTTTTTTTTTTTTTAAAGGGTTTTGCAATTCTTCCCTTTAATTTTGGGTTAAAAAAAGTTAAGAAATATTTTTATTTTTCCTTTATAGCTTTAAAATGTTTGGGTTTTTTATAAAAATATGTTTCAAATTAAAGATTTGTATTGTAATAAACCTACATGTTTTGATGATAAGTAATTTATATCTCAAAAAGTTAAAGGGATTTTGATAAAAAATTTAAAAATGAATTTACTTTTCAAACCGCAACCCTTAAAAATAATTTTTTACGGGAAAAATTTAAAAGTGGGCCCTTTTTTTTTGGATATTGATTTAAAGGGTTGGGAAATGAAATAATCAAAAATCCCTTTTAAAACCGATTTTGAAAAAATCTATTTTAAAAATTTTTTGTCCCCCAAAGAAACTACCCTTTAAATTTTTGGTTTATGTATCCAATTCCAAAAATTTTCCTTTTGGGGGGACCTTATGAAAACCTTGGATACCAAGTTTTTTCCCCTGGTTAAAAAGGGGTTTTTTTTCTAGCCCAAGCTTTTCAGAGGATAGATGGCAATAAAAAAAAAACTTTTTGTTTCGGAGGGTAATTTAAACGTCGAAAATTTTTCAAAATTTTGATTTGGGGGGTTTTTTACGATCACAACACTTTCTTTTCGAGGAGTTGAGAGAAAAAAAAAAAAATTTCCCCCATTGGAGTGTCATCATTTGGGTTATTCAATTCTTGCTTTAAAATTTTTCCTTTTCTAACTATAAAACTATTTTACTTTTGGTTTGGGGTTTAAAAATTTTTTTTCCAAGCCCTTTCCCCCTTTCTAATAATGTTCAAAGTTTTTTTTTGGGAAAGAATAGAAATAAAATTTTTTAAAAAGGTTGTTTCTTAGTTTTTATTCCCTTATCCTTTTTTTATATACTTTCTTTTTTTCAACGATGAATGTTTTTTGTTGGGGGTTTTTACCATCTTCAAGTAAGATAAAAAGTTTTTTAAGCATCCAAAAGTATGAAATAAAATCAATCATATTTAATAAAAAAATGACTTTGAGATGGTGAAAAATCACAGAAACCCTTATGTAGAAGAAAAGTTTTGAATAAAAAATAAAAAGAAGGGAATTTAAAAAAAAAGATACAGCCTTACTAATTATAAATTACCCTATTTGTTTGAGTATATTGTATTATTTCATCATGCCAGTTTTTTTAAGCATAAGCATTTTAAAAAAATTTTCAAATTCATTTACTTGAACAGCGATAGTGATTTGTGGGTCCAATTTCATCTAGATATTCATGTTCTTTTGTAGATTTATTCGGGGGATAGCTTTGTGAAAAAAAGGAACTTTGCTTAAAGGCCCCCCCCTACCCTCTCTGGCGGTTTTGTTGAGCTTTAGCTCTCAAAAAAAATGGCGTTGCTAACGTTTTACAAACTGGTGGATTCCGGGCCCTATTTTTTCCCAAATTAGGGAATTAAACCCCCCCCCCCTTGGAATCAACCCACAAACCTTTCATAAAACCCAAAAAAAATTTTTTCCCAAAAAACCTTGATTAAAAATTAAAAAATGTGTCCCGACCGTTTTAAAGTTAGGGGCCCCCAATTACTAAACCCCTTTTAGGAGATAAAACGGGGCCAATTTTAACCCTCAAAAACTTTCCCCCCCCCCCCCCGAGCAGAGAAATTAGCTCATCCATTCCCGCCAGCTAGACGTCATTTTAAACCCGTAGTACCACTGTTAAATTTTGAACCCTTTTTTATGCCAAAGTTTTGTACTAGTTTTGTACGTTTGTAAACCCCAAAGAGAAAGTTTTGTCCCCCTACCCGTTTTGAGGCATTCCCCATATCAAAATGGTGCTCCAGGTTAATGTGTTGTACCCCTTTTGAATTTTGAACTTTTTTTTATGCCAAAAATTTTTTTAACCCCTACCCCTTTTGAGTAATTAGCTATCAAAGTGGTGACTCAAGATTAATTTCTGTTGTACAAATTTTTAATTTTAAATTTTTTTTGATGCCAAAGTTTTTTTTACTATTTTTTTTACCGTTTTGTACAAAAAGAAAATGTTTTTTACCAGTACCCGTTTTGAGTAATTAGTTTATCAAAGTGATTTCCCTCCAGGTAAAAGCGGTTGTACCTCTTTTAAAATTTTGGGAATTTTTTTTTTATCCCAAAGTTTTGTAGGGGGTTTTCCCCCTTTTTGTACCAGAAAAAAATTTTTGTGGGGGGTACCCGTTTTGCTTAATTGCATATAAAAGTGATACTCCAGGAAAAAGCGGTTGTACCCCCTTTGAATTTGAAACTTTTTTTATCCCAAAGTTTTGTACTAGTTTTGTCCCACAATGAAAAGGTTTTGTCCCCCCCCCAATTTTAAAAAAATTTTTGGAATATCAAAGTGATTTACTAGGAAAAATTGCGGTTGTCCCCTTTTTTGGGAATTTTGAACTTTTTTATGCCAAGTTTTGTATAGTTTTGTACCAAAAAGGGGGAAGTTTTGTACCCGTCCCCATTTTGATTTTTTAAGCATATCAAAGTGGTTACCCCAGGTTAATGCTGTTGTACCACTTTTAAATTTTTTTTTAAAATAAATTTTGGGGTTAGGGAAAAGGAAAAATTTAATAATTTTTACTTATTTATCAGAAAAAACCCTTATTTAAAGTAAAATTAAAAATTTGCTTATTTTTGAAGTTTTTTGTCACTAACTAAAATTTAACCCCTTTTATGAGAGATTATGTACAGTAGCCCCAGGGCTTTTTTTGGTGCTACTGACAACCCCACAATGACTTTGATAACTTTAAATAGTTACCAGACAAAACTACTTTTTCCCTACGCCGAACCAGTTGATCTGCAAAAACAGTGTCTAGCAGTGTCATTTTGACAGTAAAAATTTAGGTATTTACCAAAAATGTTGACTGTTCAGAAGTCAGCTGTGACCCTTCAGCCCGCCAAAGAAGCCATGGGGCTACTGTAGCTTACGATTTTGTCTTTCCATTTATTTGAGTTTATTAGTAAGGGAAAAATAAAAAATAACTAAATTTTTTAAAGTCCCCAAATTTGGCCACTGTGCTTTGGTTAATTTTTAAAATTCAAAGGTTAAGGAGGCAATTAAAAAATTTTAAAAAAACAGTTTCAATTCGAAGGGGCAAAAAAAAATTTTTACTATTAAAAATTTTTCTGTTTTTTTTTTATTACTGATTCCCCCGTCATATACCTTTTCATGTTTTACGATATATGATAATCAAAATTTGGGGAGTAATAAAAGGAAAAGGGGGATTTGAGAGGTTTATTACCCTTTTTTTTATTTTGGAAGATTGGGGGGAAAAATTTAGGAAAAATACCTCAAAAAGACCCGACCAGGATTTGCACCCAAGTGCTCCGCTATCAGAGGCCAAAAATTTAAAACTGTAGTGACCCCTTAGACCACTCAGCCACTGAAGTGGGGTATCTGAAATCTAATACGGGTTTACAGTTTTCAAAGATCTATAGGATTTACACAATTTTTTTCCCCCAAAAAAATGTTTTTGGGGAATAATTTTTTATCCTATTGGTAGAGTTTAGCTTGAGTAATATCTCCATGGTGTCAGCCTGCAAGAACTATACCAATCGAGAGGCTTTCCTATGTTTGGGGGAAAGATAGTGCCAACATTTTCAAAAAGAGGGTGCCATGTGGTTAGCACAACGACCCTTTCCCGACTTCTATCTCAGTTTTCTTGATGAAGCGCTACTTATTTATTCAATTATCTCCTCATTTGTCCCCATGAGGTTGATTTTTTGTTTTGTTTCAGACCCCCGCTTTTCCCGACAGAATTAGGGGCACTGGGGGTCGAACCTGGGAATTAGGGGTCTGAAGCCAGTAAATCTGACCAATATTTCAAAAATAGGTGTTAGGGTATAACTACTTACTTGCTTACTTTATGGTATAGGGAACACAAAAAAAATCATTAAAATTTAATGGTTTTAAATTTTTTTTCTTATCGGCTCCGTGTCGTGTCAAAAATGCTAAAGTGCTTGAATGTTTACTGAGTTCGTAAATTAATCAGCTCTAGTAACTTGACTAGTTCGATTCCCCGTTAGGTTTGAAATTACTTAAATTTTAGCGTGATACGAACTCGGTTTAAGCACAAGAGATTTTTTTAAAAACAATAAGTGCGTTAAAAAGTGTTAGTAACATTTAAATTTCAGCTAAGAGCTTTTTTTTTTAAAAAAAAAAGTACTTGAAATATCCGAATAATCGCTACATTGTTTATAGAAATATTTATTTGTACCCTTAATTTTGATATTTTTTTTACAGTAAATTTAATGGGTATCGCTACTATCCTTTGTATTTAAATTAGTGGATATATATAGCCTAAACGCCCAGTAATATGCATACCACTAAAAAAAATTTCCCCCTTTTCGACAACCCCCAGTTAATAAAAAAATTTTTCTTTGAGTTTCTTTGTGCACCGTTTTTGATCAAACCCCATGCTTCAAAAACTTTTTATTCAAAAAAGGAAATTAAAATAATATTTTGAAAATTACTTCCCCTCAAAATGAATACTTTCCATTGGATTTTGTTCGAAAGCAAAAGGTCAAATTTTTTTAGTTATAAAAAAAGGTAATCACCGTGGGTACTTTTGTTAAAGGGACTCGTTTTCATTCTTCCAAAAACGAGCGAACAAACTGCGAGAATGAAACAGATTAAAATTTTTAAAAAAATCACTTTAACAAGCTAAAAAAATTTAAAATTAATATTTTACACCTTGACTCCCAAAAAACTTCTTTTCTTTAAATTTTTTTTGAAAATAACTTTTTCCCCAAGTCCAATGAAATCAAATCCTAGCCCCTAAAATAAAAACTAGTATTTTTAAAATTAAAATGAGAACGTCCCCAAATTACATTTAGCCCAAAAATTTTATTTAAAATAACTATGTTTGATATGAGCAGGAATGTTTATTTTTTTTATTTTTAAAAGTGGATTAAAAATTTGTTTGAACAGTAGTTTTCATATATTTGAATATTAACACTTATTATTAAAGTGTATTTTTAAGAATGGGGAAAACCCCAAAAAAAAATTAAGAAAATTTTTTGAAGAAATTTTACATTTTTAAAAATTTTTTAAAAAAATTTTAACTAATTAAATTTTTAAAAAAAATTTTTATAAAACCATTTTTTTCCCCTTTAAAATTTTAAAGTTTTAACTAAAATTTTCTTAAAAATTAACCAAAAAAACCCTTTTTAAAATTCCCCCAAAAAACCCTTTAAAATTTTTTAAACAAAATAATTCAAATTTTTTATTTAAACCCCAAATTTTCAAAAATTTGGATTTCCCTTTTTCCTAACCAAATTTTAATTCTTTACCAAAAAAAAACAAATTTAAATTTAAACCCCTTTAAAAATTTCCCCCCTCCCATTTCCCTACCCCCGGGTTTTCCCCAACCTTTCCCCCAAAAGAACCCCAGCTTTAAATTAATAAACATACTAACGCACCAAATTATCAAAAACAATGTTACAGAAGGAAAATTTTAAAAATTTAAAACCTGATGTTATAACCCCCCCCTTTGGATTTAAGATCAAAAAGGGTCGGAATTATTGAAGCAACCCAAATTTTTAAAAATTTGTTTAAAAGAAAAAGGGATTATTCATTTAAAATAATTTTATTTTTAAATTAAAAAAAAATCTAGCTTAATTGTACAAAGAAAAATAAATAATTAATAATTTTTTTTTTTCCCTTTTTAAAATGCATTGAAATTTAAATATTTAATAAAAATATTTCATTAAATATTTTTAGTTTTTGGTTTTGAAAATTCCATAAGAATTATAAAAAGATGCCCAGTATGTTACTAAAATAAAAAAAACAGCAATTTTTGATTTTTTAAATAATTTTAAAAAAAAAAAAATTGTTTTAAAACCCTTCATTTATGGGTAGGGGAGGGGCCTTTAAGACATTTTATTGGGCTCTAAGAAAAAATGTCCTTGCTTTCAAACTTTTTTTAGGTACCCCCTTCGGTGGCTACATGGTCTAACACCCCTACTCTCTTTCTAGACTAGACTACGATGACGTGCATATCGAGGTTTGAATCTCGCTCGTGTGATTTTTGTGGTTATTTTCAGAATGGTTTTTTCCACTCTCCCTCCACGCAA
Organism: Timema cristinae; assembly: GCA_039000515.1. Classification (NCBI taxonomy): domain Eukaryota; kingdom Metazoa; phylum Arthropoda; class Insecta; order Phasmatodea; family Timematidae; genus Timema; species Timema cristinae. The sequence continues at coordinate 35,005 of JBCFYV010001926.1, read as the reverse complement.
ATTCAGTTAATTCCTATAAAAAATAACCTTTCTCAAATTTTAGAAAAACACATAGCGCAATTAATATATAAGCGCCCCAAAACCCCGGAAAGGTAGTAAAAACGTGGTAAAAAAAATTAAAACTTTCGATTTAATTCTCCAACTAGCTCTCATTTGACCGCCCGAGATGGTCCGAGAAACTATTTTTGCCCATTTTTACCCAGAAAACTGCCCTAGATTGGGCCGGGCAAAATGGTTCATAGAGGGGTTGTCAAAATTTTCAATTCCCCAAAATTATTCGGGAAAGAAAAGATTTGTTTGATATGAATTCATTCCTAAGAAAAAGACAATACTTAGAATTATGCTAAAAAAATAATAATATTTTATAAGTTATTGCCAATTTTTTTTTAAAATTTTTTTAAGAATTACCTTTATGGATTTATTTTCATATAAAACACTGCAAATAGCCTGTACCCCTGATCTAAAATAGTTTAATTTTAGACCTTTTAGCAAACAATTATTAAACTTATTTATGTTTTTAAAAAAAAACCCGTGATCAAAAATCTCCTTTAAAGTCGCTTTTTAGCAAATTATTTTTCCCATACCAAGTAATTCTTTTTATTTTTCATTCCTTTCGTTAATTCGACTTGTTGGTGAACCCGTGCAAATTTAAAAGTACAACTCTAAATAAAAGCACCCAAAAATAATTTGGACCTTATTATTCAAAACGATGATTTAAATCGCCAGAAAAATTTTTCTCATCACGCCTAACTTGCTCACGTTTAAGAGAGGTGTGTAGTAAAACACTTAGACGCGTTGAAGACGTTTAGAAATACCGCATTATTTAGAAGGTGGGGTTTTTGATATTTTTAAGGTGGTTTTCCCCTAAAATTTAGGCGAAAACTATCAAAAAGGTTTCTGGTTTAGTTAAAAAAATTTTAAATTTTCTTTTTAAAAGGGTTTTTTCAAAGAATTTTCCCAGGGATGTTTTTACGCAAAAATGTGTACTTTTGAGTTTAAAGTAAATCGTTAGCATTCCTTATCAAACAAAGTCTGTTTTGATTTGGTCAGACAGAAAATTTTAAGATAATATGCGGTTGTTTAAAAAAAAATTTTTTTTTTTGTAAGTTATAAATGCCTTTATTTTTCTACTGGGGAAGTAGCTAATACAATTTTCTTCGAAAAAAAATAGAGGAAAATATATTAGGAATTCCCCCCTTTCTTTTACGAGAAACCCACTATTTAACCCCAATTGTCTAGAAAAGGGGTATAATTTAAGATCTTTTTTGCTTTTAAAATGCTCATTTAAAAAAGTAATGTTTCAGTGGCTACTATTTTTAAAAAAACTGGTTTTATTTACTATTTCCTTAGCCCTAATTCACTGAAAATATAAACATTCATTTATAACAAATATGCGTTGATTCCCTGCTGCGTATTTTAGCTTCTTAATGAAATTTAAATTTTCCCCTTAACCCAAAATTAGCCTCACCCTATCATCGGAGGAGATAGTTTCATTTTTAGTAAAAAAAACAGCATGTAATATTCCAATTCTTTCTCCAACTCACAGTTGCCATGTTTTAGGTTTAAAATAATGGGAAATTACATGAACGCTCAAGTATTAAATATTCCTTGAACAAAACTTGAGATAAATATATCTTCGTTCCCTTTACAGAAACTGTCGTTAATTGGTTTCAAGGGAATACTTTCCATCGAATTGATTTCCCAAGGGTAAAGGGGAATGATAAAAATGGGCCCAAAAAGTGGAGAACTTATAACATCCCATCGATTCCTCTTTTTTTTTATTTTACGAGTACCCAAGAGAAAGGGTTTTTTACAAACCATAGTTGGAATTTATGTGACCCCCGTAAAAACCCCATCTCACAACCATCCCCCGGAAACTATATATGGGGGGACCCCTTTTAACCAAAAAGGGGTTATTTTATGCAGTCTTATTGTTATTAATTTGGGACACAGAAAATTCGGTTTTTTTTTTTCACTTGGTCAAAGGTATTATTCTGCAGTAGACTAAAATTTTCCGATGACGGGATTTTGGAGGTTAGAATCTCGATGGGGTTTGTACAGAGGGTTGTTTTCTCAAACTTGTTTTCCACTCTCTTTCTACACGAAAATTTGTCGATAACTTCCTAAAAATATAACCTCCCTTTTACCCCAAAAACCCCATATAGTAATTTGTTAAATAAGCGTATGACCCGAACGGATAATCGGACATGGTGAAAAAAATAACCAGTTTTAAACTAGAATAAAATTTAAATAATTTTTTTTTATTTTAAAGTTATAATGTTTAAAATATGTTTGTTTTTTTAAACTTTATTAACATTTTAATATTTTTAACATATTTTAATTTTTTTTAAAACATGATGAAACAGTTTCACTCGTCTCATTTATTTCTGTGATTATTTGAAAAATAAGATTACAAAAAAACCCCACACGACGCAGTTGTGGTTCTAACTGTATTAAATTCCTAAGTTAGGGGATATTGGAAGGGGGGGGGGGGGGGGAATTTAAAGGCAGAATTTTTTTAAGCGTCCCGTCATGGTGGATTAATACGTTTTCCAAAAAAAATACTCGATCTGAAAAGGTTAAACTAGCCCTTTAAAAAGAACCTTTGAGAGGAAACATAGCCTAATAAACTATAAGGGTTTAAACCCTTTTAGGGGAAAATAGCCTTAAAAGCTATAAGAAAAAACCTTTTAGAGGGAAAAATAGCCCCAATAGTACAAGGAAAAAACCTTTGAGAGGAAAACACAGCCTAATAGCTACAAGAAGAACCTTTTTTTGGGGGGGGAACATAGGGGAAAAAGCTACAAGAATAACCTTTTTTAGAGGGAAAAATAGCCTAATAGCTATAAGAAGAACTTTGAGAGGGAAAATAGCCTAATAGCTACAAGAAGAAACCCTTTTAGAGGAAACCAGCCTAAAAGCCCACAAGAAGAACTTTTGAGAGGGGGAAAATAGCCCAATAGCTACCCAAAAAGAACCTTTTAGAGGGGCAAAAGCCTTTTAAAAGCTACAAGAAGAACCTTTGAGAGGGAACATAGCCTAATAGCTACAAGAAGAAAACCCTTTTAGAGGAAAAAACAGCCTAATTGTACAAGAAGAACTTTTTTTAGAGGGGGGAAAATTTGCCTAAAAAGCTACAAAAAGAACCTTTTTTAGGGGGGAAAATAGCTATTAAACTACAAGAAGAACCTTTTTAGAGGAAAAAAAAGCCCTAATAGCTTTTAAGAAGAACCCCCTTTTAGAAAGAAAAATTTTCCTAATGCTTTTAAAAGAACCTTTGAGAGGAAAACATAGCCTAATAGCCTTAAAAAAGAAGAAAAAGTTTTTTAGGGGGGAACATGCCCCAATAGCTAAAAAGAAGAAACCCTTTGAGAGGGAGCATAAATAATAGCTACAAGAAGAACCTTTTTAGAAAGGGGAAAATTTGTTTTAATAGTTATTTTTAAAAAGAACATTTGAGGAAAAAAAAATTTTCCTAAAAGCTATAAGAAGAACCTTTGAGAGGAAACATAGCCTTTTTAGCTTTTTAAGAAGAACGTTTTTTTTTAGGGGGAAATAACCCCCAAAAAAGCTACAAAAGAACCTTTTTTGAGAGGGAACATAAAACCTTTAAAAGCTTAAGAAGAACCTTTGAGGGGAACATGGGCCCAATAGTACAAGAAGAACCTTTTGAGAGGGAAACCTAGCCTAATAGCTACAAGAAGAACCCTTTTTAGGGGGGGGAAATAGTCTAATAGTTATAAGAAGAAAAATTTGAGAAAAAACATACCCTAATTTGCTATAAGAAGAACCCTTTTAGGGGGGGAAAATAACCTAATAGCTACAAGAAGAACCTTTGAGAGGAATATAGTCCCAATTTTGTTATAAGAAGAACATTTGAGGGAAAAAAAAAAACCCTTTAAAAGATATAAGAAGAAACCCTTTTAGAGGAAATAGCCCAATTTGCTATAAGAAGAACCTTTGGGGGAAAGAACTTTTCCTAATAGCTATAAGAAAAACCCTTTGGGAAAGGGAAAAATATTTCCAAAAAGCTATAAGAAAAACCTTTGAAAGGAAAAATAGCCTAATAGCTATAAGAAGAACCTTTGTGGGATAACATAAAACCAATCGCTAAAAAAAGAACCTTTAAGGGGAAAAAAAAACCCAATCGCTAAAGAAGAACCTTTGAAAAAAGAATATTAACAAATTGCTATGAGAAGAATTTTTTTGGGAAAAGTAATAAAAATTTTAAAATATTGGCAGTTAAAACCCTTTAATAATAGTTTATTCTTTTTTTTTTGACACCCTGCAAAAAAAAATTTTCTTTTAAAAAAGGGCCCACAACTGTGGAATACATCCTTGCTGTTATAAACCCTTTTTAAAAGTGGATTAAGAAATTAATTAAATTTTCAGATAGGGTACATTTATGAAAACCCAATCATAAAACAAAAAACCGAAAAAGTTGACTCCAATGGTAGAGTATCTACCCCGTGACTTAAAAGGAGGGGTTTCGTCCCTATTTTGGGGGTTAAAACAAAAGTGGTTTCCTAATTTCTCGTCCCCCTTCCCCTCCCTCTTTCCCAAAAAAAAAATAAATGGTTGATTATCCTATCTCTGGTTGAAGGGCCGTATTTTTATAAAAAAACGCCAATCTTGTCTGATAATTTTAGGTTTTAAAAGTTTATAAAATTTTTGTCTCCATCTGACAAAAAATATTCTTATTTATTTTCGAATGACTTTAGTTCAACCTTCATTTAGTTTGAAATATTTTATTTCCAGGTTATGAAAGTAGGAAGAACACAAGAAATCCTAATGTATACCAATATGGTCCCGGGTTTTCAAAAAAAAAAACTTTTAGGCAAACCCAAAAATGAAAAAAAAAATTTAGGTTAGATCTTTAAAAAAAAGTGAAAGCTAAGTAGGATGTTTGGTAGGAAGAAATGCTTCGAAAATGTAAAGACATTTTAAAAAACTAAACATTGATAAGATTATTACTATTAATTATTACGTGGTATTCATATGTTTTTAAATTTCTATTGTGTGTTTGTCTTGCGATGGGTCCATTCCTTTTGTCAGTAAACCTAGACTTACAATGCGCCCTGTCCTCTGTTTTTTCTCCTTCAGCCCCCAAAACCTCAGTTTTTTTAGCTCAACACGACTAGCGCGTTAGTAACCATCCCACCGAGGCGGGTCCTCTAGAAAAAAAAAAAAAACCGGGTTGTTGTAACCCCTAAGCTCCAAACTAGAGGGATCCAATACATAAAAATAAAAAAAAACCTACAGTTAAAGAAAAATAAAAAAAAACAGAGGGGAGCGCGTGAGTGAATACCCAAAAATTGTGATTTTAAAAAAAGGGGGGGGAAAACATTTAGCATGTCCCCAGCGCAAAAAACCCCCACTCTTGGGGTTTTTAGCGGGAAAACTACGGTCACCTTCACGGGTTTCCCCTAAATTTAACATAAAAAAAGGGTTTTTAAAGGGTTTAAAAATCCCTCCCCACCTTTTTTAGACATAGGGATAATATGGCGTAATTATGTAATAGAATAAATTAAGTCTTAGAATTCATAGATTTCATTTATGCCAAACTTTTTTAAATAATAAGCATATTATTTGAAGATCATTTAATAGTTCAGTAATTTTAAATAATATTAGTCGTTTAGCGACCAAACATTATCAACATAAATATATACTATCCCCTAAAAACATTGTTCCAAAAAAACATTTACTCTTTTCCTTAAAATCATTACGTTATTTAATTTCTATGACCCTAAAAATTTTTACGTAAATATAAAGATTGATGCATAAATTATTTAAAATTTTGATCTACTTAATTCAGTAGATGATCTCCCCTGGGCTAACATATTTTTGTACCTGTTGCGAAAAAAACATGTTAAAAATTTTAGTTCCATCAAATATACCTAATGCCCCCACCCTTTTAAAAATTAACGTTCATAACCTACTTGCAGAACTCAAAAAAACCTTCGCCCATGTCATTAAAAAAAGGATTATTTGTACTATTATGAAAAATTGAGGATATTTCCTAATAGGGGGGGTGCGAAAACTTCGAAAAATTCGAGCCGAATCGAATCTCAGGGTTTCTTGTATTCGTTTTGAAACCCAATGTTTGGCTTCGGTTTTCCGTTCGAAGGTTCGGTCCATTCGAAGGGCCCTTTATAAAGATTTACTTACAGTCTGGTTTCAAAAAAAGTTTAAAACCAAAATACGGGACCTTAAGAATTAAAAAATATTTTTTTTTATTATGGGGAATGATAAAAATTTTCCCTTTAAAGTTGTTTATTTTCCCCAAAAAGGCCTTACATTATGATCATCCCTTTTGATAAACATTCAATAGTACCAATGAAAGGGGTTTGATAAAATAAATAATAAAAGTTTAAAATTTTTTTAAAAATTTTTGGCCAGTTTAAACTTTTAAAGTATTTCTTTGTTATTAAAAATATTTTTTAATAATTTTTAATTTTTTATGCGCAAGCGGGCATTTTAGTTGTTTTTTTTACTACATGACCAAAACTCCTGTCTGTGGGGAGTTTATGGATATCGGGGAGAGTTAGCGATAGTTGAGGCGTGCGCGGCTCGAGTTTATGGATATAGCCCGAGATGAGCGATAGCGAGCACATGGTGAGTAAGGAACACTACGTGCTAATAATTATACTAAAAAAAATTAAAAGTCAAACCCTTTAAGATGATAATTGCTGTTAATAACTTAAAATATTATATATTTTCTTTAAAAAATTTAAAAAGGGTATTTTATTTTTAGAAGTAGATCACGTGTTTTTTTAGCGTCTATTTGATTTAGTCGTACTGTGTGTGAACAATTTAAATTTTAAAAGTATGCAGGGTGAAACCAAATGGTGATTGTTTCAAATATAATCGGCAAAAAAATTTCTGTGTGGAATTTTTTTAGTAAAAAAAAATTTATAAAAGTCGGCTGAATGTCGAACATGCCCCAAAGAACTTCAAAAACTCCATCAGGTTAGTTTGGGCCCTTTTTGTATTAAATGTATTTGATTGGGAAAAATTTTTAGGGCCAGCCTAAAATTTTGTATTAGGCCCATAAATTATGTGGGAAAAAATTTTTGTAAGTGGCTTTTTTTCCTAAAATATTTTACTTTTTAAAAAATGTTTCCTGTAATTTTTTATATTTGGGGCCCTTTTTTGGGCCCCCTGTATGTTATTGGGCCATTGTGGAGGGCATGTGCTTCCCTTAAAACCGCTTATGCTCATGGGCAAAAATTTTGTGAGGGGGGGCACGAAATTTTGAGAAGAAAGGTGTGGATCCTCTCGAATTTCAGAGGGGGTTTACGGGAACTCACACAGAACAACAATAAAAATTAATAAGATAATCTGGTTCGTGAGATTAGTAGATGGAATTCCGCCAACTGGGTATAGGCTATTATACCCCAAGTCGATGGGGTACGATAAGGTTTTTAGACTTGTTATTTAAGTTATCAACTTACCTTAGGACTAAATGGTGACTCTAAAATAGGGGATTGAATCCTGTTTGGTGTTCTGAGGTGGTGGTATTTTTCTAAATGGTCCTCTCACCGCAGTAGCCCTACAGGTACGCTTTATTTTAATCTATAATTAAACTTTACTAATCTCTATCACATTAGCGCAAAGTAGTAAAAATGCCCATTATTAATAACCTAAGTGCCATTGAAGCAGTAGGGGCCTACTAAAATAAAGATAGGCCTATTTATACCAGGCTTTAATGGGAAAAATGGCTAAGACTTTAGGATGTAATAGGCTATAACATTTTACTAAATTCCTGCTAGATTTCCATTTACTTACCCAATATATATTTTAAATCTCTTTTCCCCCTTAAATTAATTTTTTTTTGGCGGCACAACCAAGACACTTCTTTAACACTCCATAACAACACTAGGCAAAATCAAAGAATTTTTAGATGACAACAACAAGAAGGATATGCCCGCACCTGCTCTCGAAAAGATAGGACAGTACAACAAAACATCCAGACTATGCTTAGTAGAGAAAAGATGGTCTCCATCACACCCGTATGCTCAAACCACCACTAAACAAAGTGACAAATATGCTTGTAAAAGGACTTTTACTTTAAAGCTTTGTTGAAGGAGTGGGGCTTTGTTGAATTGAGTTAAACATTTTGCTCCCAACTACAAGATTACTGCACGATACTGCGTTCTCTCGGAATTATTGTATCAGTGCTTCTACAAGAGACTCGGGATCGTCTCAAACAGGGAGTTCTTCAGGATCGTGCATGCCATGTTCGTTTGTCTTGCACAAGGCGTAGTCGACTTGACTTTCATGTTGAAATCTTTCTTCTAGAGTCATGAGTTGATTGGCCTATTAACGAGTTTAGTGCGTGTCAAAATCACTTCTCTGGTGTAGCGTATTCAGACGTGCATTAATTGTCTAGTTTTCTTGAACTGGGAATGTATTGGGTCAGAGTGAGCTGAATGACAATATATGAACTAAAGGAATTCACTATGGAATAATTCCAATGAATGAATTCATTCTAAAGCCAATCCTCATATAAAAATCTAGACTTGAGAATGTGTTGTTAACTTGGGGATTTCACTGGAGGACATGACATCCCATTTACTGCATTAACCGATAATGACCCAATTTACGCTCGCTGCCAAAAACCTATTTGGTGGACCAAACGCCGTCCTTGCTTTGACATCTCTACAGTTAGCTGTTGACGATTCCAAATCTGTGTGTCTGTGGTGTAAAGAAGCTGTTACCAGAAGGGCAAAAACATTGTGGGGTCATTACGGCGTAGCTTCATGCACGGGAACGCCTTCATAGTCTGCAAGGGGAATGCAGAGGTCCCCAGCTGGAGCTTAGTCAGTATTGGGAGGACTCGCTGGTGTAGTGAGTATTTGCATGCTTCAGCGGCTTGTTGAAATTGATGGGCCCCAATCGCTGCTGGAACTAGCCTCAGTCTGAACACAATATTGGAATAACACGCTGACAAATGCAGATTGGGTCTCAAGCAAAGGGATTGTTGTGAGTCTTTGAGCAACTGTTGCGGTTACAAGCTGAAACATAGGAAAAAGATTTGCGACCTTACATATTCTCATATTGACTACTACCAATGATAAATGTCTCGTAACACCCCAAATTCCCGCTTACCCGTCCTGGTCTGCTAGCTTCTTTATCTTTCTCCATTTAGTTAAATCTCCTTCGGCTTAGGCTTTAGAGCACTGCGGAGAGAAATAGTAAATATATATTTGCCACTTGTAGCATGGAACATAAAGGTAAGCCTTTTTAAAGAAACATAAGTCTATTTTCCGTTGATGAAGAGGATGAAATATTTAGCTTTATCTATGTTAACGGACCCCAAGATTCAAAGTGTAGTTTCAATAAATATTGATTGCTTCAGAAATTTGTCAACTGCTGTAAGAAACGAAACTTATACCGTGATTTTAAGAATTGGATTCAACAGCTGATGAGCCAGAAACCATCAACTTAAACTCTGGACTGTGGTCATTCTTCGATTATCTACCAAACGAGAGAAAAAGATGAAATATTTCTTGAAGAAAGTTGAAAAGTATTTATCTGGGCCTAGGGTGAATAGATCCACAAACCCTTACCATTGGTGGGAAGGAGCAAGAAGGTGTAGTAAATTCCCAAATGGTCGCTAAGGTTGCGCTTAAATTTCTTGGATATTCCTGATAACGCAAGTCAGTAGTGAGAGACTATTTCTCATCAGCAGGAAATGTTGTTTTAGCCCGACGAGGAGCTGTTTACTCCCTTAACATGACTACAACAGCTTACCTTCCTCCATAGGCGTCTTAAAAGAATAAGTAAGACTTCAATAAAGCATTATAAACCAGACTCAAGGAATATTTTTTTTACCTACTGCTAAGTATAAAATAAAAAGTGTTTTTTTGTTGTTTTTTTGATAGAGGTAAAGTGAATTAACATTATCAAGTTGGCCAGTAAGCTACAAAATATTAGTGCTAGAAACAATAAATAGCCTATAATATTAAGTTTGATGCTAGATAAATACCTATTATTTAATAACAATTATATTAATAGTTTTACTCAAAATAAAATAGAAAAATATTCGAACTTCGATTCGACTTCGAGATATTTCAATATTCGACTCGACTTCGATTCGAACAAAAAAAGTGGACTTCGCACACCATTTTCCTAATATTACCCCTTTTATATTTTTTTTTTACTATTTTTACAAAAAAGGGGTTATTAACAACGCTATCATAAAAGTAACACTGAGAAACTAGTAAAAAATATAAAGTTAAGTAGATTTTTTCAATAATCTAGTGCAATACTCCTTTTTTACTAATATTGAAAATCTCGGCACCTTAATTCAAACCCCTTTCCCACCTAATTTTTTACCAAACCCAAAATGCAACACATTTGCAATTGAGACGAAATAACGTTAATTTTTGAAATGTTGACTTTCAATCTTATGGGAAATATTGAAAATTTCTGATCTAAAAAACACTCAAAAATTTTTATATTTACTACACTCATCTAACCTAAATACTACTGAAAAAAAATTAAAGTTATTTGTTGAGTATAAAGTTCGCGCAAAAAAGCCTAATTTTCATAACACGAAAATGTGTGACTTTAAAATTTACTCTCATTATAAAGAAAAATCAAAGATGAAGATTTACGCAAATATTATAATTAATTTTTTTAGAAAAAGTTCTAAAAAGAATTTTGACTAGTTCCATAATTTAAAATTTTAACCCGGGAAACGGGATTTATTCTTACATTATCGAAAATTGTCCGTTACCCCGAGCTTAGTCCTACATGTCGCAGCCAATCCAAGAGTACGTCTGCCGAAAGGCTTTTTACCCGACGCAGAACATCTGCCTTGACATTTTGCCAAGCCAGGTTGTCTGTAAAAGGGGCCTGATTTGTTTTGTGAGTTACAGGCAGCAGTCGCTAGCCCTTATCCATGGTATGGGGTGAAAAACAATGAATAGGTAAAACCCGTTGATTGATGCTGAAATAAAATACAAAGTTTAAAATTTGTACCCTTGAGGAAAATAGTGGTGATTGTGAAGGGTCTCGTGTGGTAAGAGGTTTTGGGGAAAGGGTTTTTTTTTCTTAGGATGAAGAAGGTTGGCTTTTGGAATGATCGATTTGTGAGTGATTTGGGCCTAATGTGATTTTTGGGAATGGGTTGGGAGGCTTAACGTTTTAGGGTTGGTTTTTTAAGAGGATTGGTTACATTTCCATTCCCCAAACTGGGGCCGCGTGGCGCCAAGCGTTATTCTCTGGCTAGAAGGTTTAAACCCAGTCGGTTATCCCCGTGGAGTCCGGGGGTGGCAAAGGTGATAAAAAATTACTGTTGGGGAGGATTCTTTTCTTGGGATTTTGGAGTACATTCTATATTATTCTGGCAAAGGCCTGGGCAGTTACCTTTTTCTTCTTGTCGTTTCGTTTTTTTTGGGAAATTGGGCGGGTTGATAAAGGTGTTGTGGTGGTGGTCTTAGCGGCCGAGATGCGGCACTTTGGCTCAATTGGCAGTTTCGCGTGTAGTTTGTGTAGTCGGATGTTTGTTGTGGGGTGCTTCTCAGTTGGTGATATAGGGTAAGTGTTTTTTATGTTTGAATGGCCCCATTCTGTTGACTTGGGGCAATAAAATTTCTACATTTTATAGGGGCGATAATTAAAAGTTTTCCACCCGCCTCGGTGCCCCTAGTTGGGTTTAAACGCGTAGAGTTGTAGAGCTCGACTTCTGAGGCGGGGAGCTCGAGGTTCGAATCTCAGTTGGGGTTTAACTGGTGGGTGGTTTTTCCTAAATGGTTTTCCCAACTCTCCCCAGCAAATGCGGGTTCACTTCCTCTAATTCAATTCCCAATCCTAATTTCCTTTTGGTTTAAATTTGTACTTAAAGGTTTTAACCCCCAACGGGGGGAAATAAGACGCGGTGCTAATGATTATTATTATTTTAAAAAAAAATTTTTTCCAAATGTGGTATTACAAGACATCCAAGTTGGTGCTTATGCACCTGGTGTAGGAAAAAATCACAAGTATTATTCGTTACAAGTGGGAGTGTGGTTTAAAATCATGACAGCTAAAGTGAGTGCAATGCCGATCTGTTACCCTAGCACCTTCGTGTTGGGCAGTGGAGGGAAATTTGGGGGGGATGTCTGTGTTGGTTTGCGTGGAATTCTCCTTTGTTGCTACTCCCAGGTGGTTCAGTGCCCCAAATTTGACGTCTCACAGTACCCCATTTGGCGTCTTCGAGCCCAAGCTATTTTTTTCACTGGTCTTACTTCCCATTTGGGCATATACGTTCTGTTCTAATTACGTTAAAGTTATACGGATTAGGGAGGTTTTTAGTTTAGAAAATGTACCCACATTTCGTGTAGAATAGTGGGGAAAATAATTTAAATAAACCACCTCAGTACACCCGACCCAGATTCAAAAACCCCGATCTCCCGTCATCAACAGTTCTAGTCAATGCGATAGTAGTTTTGTTAGACCACGCAACCACAAGTAGCGGGTGAACCCTTTCGTTCATCACGTTTGGGAAAAACTTATATTGTCCACCCCTAAAAACAGTTTAATTTTGTACCGGAAAAATAACTGCCTGTATACGGTGTTCATTTGAAAACTTTTCCCAAAAAATTATCTCGAAACATACATTGAGGAAAATTGTTTTAAACAAAATTTTTTTTTGGTTCTGACAGGGAATTCAAGGTTATAGGTGGTTATGACTTGGGAAACGTTGCTAAGTGATGATAAAGTCACTTTGATTTTTTTAATGAGAACCTCCGGATTTTTTAGTAATATTCAGTAGATCAAGTGTGCAATTTCAAATGATAGTTTTAGATTTTAATAAGTAAAAGCATATTTCAGGAGAAATGAGTATTACAGTTTGAGTCGCCGACACAGGGCGTTGGTTTATTATTATTATTATTATTATTATATTATTATTATTATCTTTATTCTGATTTTATTTAGCCACCATGTCTTACTATCGTTCGGGTTATACGCACTGCCGTTAAAGTGTAATGGTAGGGTGATTGTGAGGATGAAAATGGAGGACCTACTGTTAACTGTGATTTCTGATCAACGGTGGAGGCCTATGCATTCCACATTCACAACGTTTGGTATTATATTTTTTTTTATATTATTACCTATCTACTCCAAAACCAACATATTAATTTTCCTTCCCTCTATAAATACTATTCAATAATTCACTCTACCTATATCACACTTATAAAATACAAAATACCCACAATCATCTCCCCCCCCAAAAAAACAAACCCCCCCACACACTACCTACCATCTTCATTACCTATCTCAACCCAACCTTCAACACTCACAAATCTACAATAATCCCTACAAAACCTTATATAATAAACATTTTAATATCCCTTAAATTACCAAACTTAAACCATCTTCCAAATCACTTCCCATTACCTACAACACCATCAAAACCATCAATATTCACACCATATCATTATCTCACACTCCCATTATCCACATACACATTATTCGTCAATTCCAGATCGATCAATATCCTTAAACAAACCAGTACACCCTTAAATCTCTCTCTACAACAAATCTATCTATAAACCTCATAGCATAATATCCACTCCTCCTATATGTTCAATGTCCATATACCATACACCTCAATAACGCCCGAAACTACACCGACAACAAAACCCCAGAATAATTTATTCAAACTATTTGCTAGCATACACTCCTTAAACGAACACTTACTTTGTATAGATGCTTCTTCACTTGGCAAGTGGAAGTTGTGCATGATCGCAGGCACGCTCTTGAGTGAATCCATCATACCCATTCTCTCCTTAATAACCCCAAACAATCCGACCACGGCATTTAAATCCCACTCTAACAAGATTCTCAAAAAACATAATAATGACATCGTTGGTTCCGATTATCTACAAGCTTGAGAGCAAATAAATGACTGTCATCCACCAAGATAGTACTCTACATCTACACACATACAATATCTCAAAAACTCACAATTATCTGGAAGTTTATCTCCTATTACTCGTGTGCTCTAAATATTGTTTCCGTCGAATTAGAGAAGACCATCTGGGACAAATAAATCGGAAGTTGTATGAATATCAGATAATTATTACTAGCCTCATGTCGCGCGACTTTCGTAACTCGTTTCTGGTCATTGTGTGTGTCCATCAGTAAAAATTTGAGGATTTCGATCACTCGTTTAACGACACATGGGTTTATTTACAAAACATTAAGAAAAAAGTACAAGCTTCATAAAAGAAGATACATTCTAATAATAACAATGGGGTTGGCATCACTAATTTGATCATTTTTCACATAACTGTACTGCCTATCAGGGATTCAGATTCGCGTAAATGTTTGATGTACCTGCATTTTATACGGATGACACATATTTAATTTTACTGTATTATGACCAACCAATTGACATATCAGGAGCTTTAGGCACTTCCCGCATGAACTTTTGGGAATTTGCCAGATAAGTGCCACAAAATTTCAAACTTAGGTTATTCACTTAATACTGTACGGATAGTCCGTTTTTTTTGTTTGCGACAGTTCCAGTTTCTTTAAAGTTAAAACAAGATCCAAAACATAAATATGTGATAAATTTTTGGACCTGTTTTTGCTGCCGTTTTTCGAAGCACTTTGGTGCCTTTGGACTCCAAACATAAAAATCATTTATATGTTATCTCTTTTCAGGACAGTAAAAATGTTTCAAGGAATTGGCATGTTAACAGTAGAATGGCAAAAAAAAGACAACTAATGGAATTTTAACTGGCTTTGATAATAAAACATGTTTTGTTTACAATCTTACACACAACAAACACTATGGTCCTTCCGAGATATGTTTGATTAGGCAAAATTCTAATGCGCGCCGGTGCAGTGACTCAGAAATTGTGAAGTTCATTTTTCGTGATATCTTTTACTTTTTAAAAAGCTTATCAACCTATCATTTGAAAATGGTACAGATTGATATATAGGAATAGGTAATAAAAACTAGAGAGTCTAATTTAAAAGAATCAAAGTGACCTTAACGTCAATTGGCAAACGCAACCCAGGTATACCAGCCCTACCCACCTTATTTCATACAGAGCCAAACAACTTTGTCTAAAACATTTTGTTCTGCAATGCGTTGTTTTGGAGGGATGATTTTTTTGGTGGAATTTTCAAATGAAAACCCGGTATATGTGTTATACATATGTAAATGTAATATATCAATAAGCCAATGTTGCTTAGAAAAGTGGGGGTCGGTGGGTCCTGACCCCTCCTATGGATTAATGGATCCCCTAGGAATATGGTGGACGTCCCTTCCATTAAAGGGGGTCAACAAATATAATACTTATTATAAACTCCAAATGCTCTGTAAGTGTATTTTACTGTTGTACTTGATCGATTTGTATTTTTATGTCCGATTAACCTATACTACAAGGTGGCCCACGGAAAGTAGGCCCACCTCCTTATTCAACAGGCGCCTCATCTTAATTGGAGGAATGTTAATCCCCTTTTACCATATTGTGACATGGAGAATGAGTCATAATAACTTAGGACAAGCAGTTCACTTGCTCATTCTCATGTCACATTATGGGAAAGGGGTATTTGAATCCTCAATTATGAGTGAGGGCTGCTGGATATGGAGGCCGGGCTACTTTTCCGTGGGCACTTTGTAGTTAATGAATATTTTAATATTCACTTTCAAGATAAATTTTTAAACGTTCTAATGTAAAATTAGCTCGTGTCAACATTTCAAATAATATTATATGCTCTGACATTCATGATGGTATTATAAACAAAGGAGTTTCATGGAATGAGTGAGGAAGTGTTGTCCGAGAAAAATTGGGTAAATCGTTTTGCTTTGCCTGTAAGATCCTACCTTGAGGAGTCACCCTAACTATGAAAAGTTGAAAGAGGGCAGCGCTGGGGAGTCCGGATCTCCTCTAGAATGTGTTAGGGGAACCTCTATAAAAATGAAGATTCTACGCCTTGGTCAATAATATTCTAAATGTGCCAACTCAGTTCACATAGTTGACCTATGATTACTAGGAGTAGTAGTTTATGTAACTTTTGTAACCGTAAATATATTTTTCCTCAATCCAGAATCATTTATTAGTTTGTGCATTGTTCTAAATTACATTCAAAATTGATTCCCCATGGCTGCAATGGGTAGTTATGAACTGATTTATCCCTTCGATCGGTAATGGATTGAGTTATTTTGACGCCCCTATATCGCATTCTTTGAATGGGTAATTCCATAAGATGTATGTTGTATCCTTGGATGGGTAATTTTTGCACACCCCTCTGTTGTATACTTGGTTGCGTACATCTTTGTACACCACTATGCTGTGATCCTTGAATGGGGAATTCGTACGCCCCTGTGTGCTTTCTTGGGATGGGTAATTTTGTACGCTCTCTATGTTGCAACCTTGAATGGGTAAGTTTGTACTGCTCTTATGTTGAATCCTTGGTTAGGGTAAGTTTGTACGCTTCTTATGTTGCATTCTTTGGGTAAGTCATACACTCCGATGTGGTATACTGGGGATAGGTAAGTTTGGTATGTTCTCTATGGTATCCTTGGATGGGAAATTTTTGTACACCCTGGTCTATACATATTTTGACAAAGTAACGATTGTATGTTTCAATTGTCCTTCTCTGATTCCATCGGAGAACTTTTAGAACCGACCGAATATGACGTGCGAAAGATTTTTCACTGATCTGGGGGCCGAAAACCACTTTCTTACGAATTTTTTCGTAAACCATTGAATGGTCTTATTGGTAAGAATTTTTAAATTGTCTCCAAACAATAAAATGAGAAAAGTTTCAATGCAGAAATCAACCTATAATGAAATTATGATAATTGATACCCGTAGTCATTGCTAAAATTAAAATGTAGTTTGTTTTAATTCAATTTTGATTTCAACAAGTGTGGATGTGGACTCCTCTAATTATTTGTGGAAGGTTGACTTTTTACGATTATAGAAACGATGGGTGATAACGGAATCTTTGATAAGTTGATCGGGCCAAAACTGGTTGGCCAGTTCCATGTTAAGGTGTCCATTCGCAATAGATGTGATATGCAGAAGACAGGGAGCTTGGGAGTTCGAAATCCAAGTTGGGATGCAGAGGGGGGTTTTCCTTGACGGTTTCTACTCTTTATTCACACAAATACGTGTTTATTTCCTCTAAATTCTACCTTCACTTATACTTTCACCATTATGTAAATATGTGGATACAGATTGGGTAGTAATACGCGTTGTACACAAAAAATATAAAGGTTTGTCTCAGAAATGACACATGTTTCGTGGCAAGTATACTCATCAGCACCGTTCAGTATCCAACTGTCCTGGTAGTACTGTATTGGACTGAAAACAACATTAAGTGTAGATGTGGGGGACGCGATAATAAGGCATAAAATATTGCTTCAATTATCAAACGTTTAATTTAATTTTCTTCACAAGGTGATATCAACAGTTGTTGAATATCGTCAATTTGATGAGAGACTTTTTAAATAAGATAAAATGTTTTATTAAATTTAGGACACCCGTTGATGTATTCACAAAACTGTTGTTATCACATGTAGATAAAATTAAATTTATGTGTTATATGAAGTAATATTTGAATTTTCTTTCAGCCAAAAATTATGTTTTTCTAGAAAACTGTTAAGAACATTGACCTTTTCTTGCATATCCTACAACCCCACCTTAATAGAACCAGTGAGAACTGTAAAATCGTTGTTATAATCTTACATTATTGTTGACCGAAAATTAGCGCGTTCCTGTCTTAACTTGTCACTTGTCTTTTCATCTTTCCCTCTGTCTATCTAACCATCAGTATATTTGATTTTCGGTAAATGTCAAAATTTGTGTGCCACTTGTAACGAAAATTAACACAGATACGCTGTTTGATCTTAGGCCAAACAAAAGTATACTCATTTTTGTATTCTGTTAATCTCGTATCCGTTCAAAAGTGTTTTTTTTAGTTAATAATCTCAATGATATGAATTTTAAATCATAAAGCAATCGATCAATAGTTACTTTTTTTTTTTTTTTGGACATATTGCAAGACAAACATTAAACCGCACGAGCTTATGTACTCTTTTTTAATAGATTTAATATTGAGCATATTATTAGTTGGTTTCCGTTTAAATTGGATCACCAAGGGAAAATATCAACTTAAAATTAAAGTAAAATTGAAGGGGTTTGGCTCAAAATACATTATTGTCCTCACAGATTTAGATGGAATATTTTCACTATTGAAACGTTATAAAATTGTGAATTATCTATAAAAAAATAAATCAAATATCTTTAGATATTAGCTATCTTCTAGGTTCTGAAGTTGACTATAAAAAAACTTTTAATTTCAAGAGGTAGATACAGAATCCCTGCTAGCACTTTTTTTTTTCATTAATGACCATCTCAATTGTGGAAGATATTTCAACTTGAAATCCAAATTAATTATTAAATTGTAATAAAATATAAAACTTGAAGGGAGCGAGTCCTCCTACTGTTCACAGATTACTAATTAAATTTACAGCATAGGGAATAACAAATTGAACTAACTTTTAAGATACCATCCAAGTTTATAATATCTTAAATTTATTACTTTAAAAAAACATCATTTGGATTATAATATTTTTTCTCGCCTGTAGGATAGAAACAGGGACCCGTCTGTAATCAGGCGCACCACAATAAGTGTAGTTGAACGTAGCGAATGTCTTAATAACCTAAGGTTTTCATATTACTTTTTGTTTAACTAGGCCTACTAGACCAATCAATCATCATTGATCCATTTTACGTCACTTTTAGCAATAATCGTGCTATGCGTCTATTTACCGTTAGGGCTATAAGTTTATTTTTAATAATAGTGTAGGGTGATAAGATAAAATTTAAAGATAATGTACCTCATTCTTGTAGGGGAGTGTGGGAAATATGTTGAAAAAAAATAGTGCATCCAATCTGGGTTTCAAACCCCAACCCCCCGTCAACCGGTAAACCAACTATACGAGACTAACGCTTTGTTTGCCCGTATCCCAGTGTGGGCCTACCATACGAAAAACTTTATTTTATATTGGCGCGTTTTGGACGTATTGAAAAAAACGAATAGTGTGGAATCAGCCCTTACTCTTTTGATTTCTCTTGATGAAAATGAATGATTTATTTCCGTTAGTTTTGACAAGTAATATATTTATTCTTCACTGGTCACCTGTCCTAAACAGAAAGTACTAAAATGTAATTACACAACTCCCACCCCCAAATCCCAAAACACGCCACAAAACATGAATACCGATTATGTAAATGTATATCTATTGAATACATTGTCAGGGACACGTATAAGTTTTTCTTTGGACTGTCCAGACGCGATTCTTAATATTGATATTGTCAGATACACTTAGTTGTAGTGGTCACTTCATTGATTATTGGTGTGATGGTGAGGGGGGAAGGGAGGTTATAGGAGTAAGTGTCTTAAAACACTTATGGATGTACACTGCATGCCGTCTAATGTCAAGTTCAAACTAGTCTGGTTTGCTAAAAGACTTAAAGGTTGGGGCTCGCATTCAGGACAGCGTACTGAGGTGTTTTTCCCTACATTGTTTTTTACATTCTACCTTTCAGCAAATACTGGTGTATTCTTTAATTCCTCTGAATTAGATTTTAGTTATCCTAACTATTTTAGCATAATTAAATCAAGTTAGAGCAAAACTTCTTATCAAATAAAAGGGGCGGCCCTAGTTCAAAAATAGACAAAATTTCTGATAGTTTGTAAATTTTGAGTTGTGGGGGTAAAAATAAAACATGTTATCAGAAACTCGTTATATGATAGTAAATGTATTGAAATATCGTATACAATATTGTATGCCAACAACAAATTTTGTATAC
Organism: Timema cristinae; assembly: GCA_039000515.1. NCBI lineage: Eukaryota > Metazoa > Arthropoda > Insecta > Phasmatodea > Timematidae > Timema > Timema cristinae. Next base: position 15,173 of record JBCFYV010001926.1, on the reverse strand, counting down.
TAAAAAAATCCTAATGCCTTCGTTTGAACTTATTTTTCACTTTTTTTTTCTGCAATGTCAATCAACCGTTTATAAAAATACGGTCGGCGGTGATGACTTCCATGCTTTATTTGTACCATCGTTCCTCGGTAGAAAGAAATGAGAATATTCTATAACAGATACGTTATATTAACTAACCTACCGTTCTATTTGACCATAATTGCAATGAGGCACAACATTGCTGTCTCAATCATACAATTACTCACAACACTTTGCACTTGTGAACTGAAAACTACGCGACTGCCCTTCAAGACCGCGCGCCGACCTTGAGGCTCTAGTCATCGACGGAGCTTAGGATTGTGTTCCCGGAATGATGGAGTTGTTTCGACGACCTTCTAGGACTCATTCACCTATTGCTATCTGCCTGACGAGATGTGTCCACCCCCCCCCCCCCCACCCCACCCCCCCCCCCCCCCCCCCCCCCCCCCCCACGGGTTTACTAACTCTCGCCCTCTGAGATAGCTATATAAAGGACGTTCGTACAAAGTGTTAAATCAATCAACAGGGTGTGTGGGTCTGAGCTACGAGATTATTTTAAACTGTAAAGCAAATTCCTTTTTCGCTAAATAATTGTATTGAATTGTTTATTTATTTATTTATATATATATATCTAATTTATTTATTTTTTCAAAATTCTTTTTCGGGTTTACAATTCTATTTTTTGGTAATGTTTATTTAAACTTTGTAAAATTTCTTGTATCAAATATTTTGTTTGGTAGTTAAAAAGAAATAAAAAACACTACTAAGGACTTAGTCAATACTTTTAACTTGAATATGGACCTCGGTGCACTATGAACCTTTTATAGGCTTAAGTTTCGTCTAGGGGACAGTAATATTAGTTTATTGTTTGAAAATATTTAGACACCATGCATGTAGTGTTTGACTATAGTGAGAGTTTAACGTCCATTTTGTGTTTATTGCTCGATGTTTAATAGAGTATTTCTATTTAAGCAAGTGCCAGTGATTTCAGAAAACTTTCAACATGGTTTTATGTTGAAAAATCTTAGTTTGCATGATTACTATAAACGAATATTGAATTAAAAAATTGAAGAAAACTAATTGAATAAGTAAGGATATGTGTAAAGGTTATTTGAAAGCCTTTTAATTTGGGAATTTTGTGTTTTGTGTATGTATTTAATGACACTACTTTTAAGGTAAGTCAGTTACATTTTTTTTTTTTTAACTGTGCAGTCTTCAACACTAGAATACTTTTTAATGAAAAATGAAGTAACATAGTTTGTCACGAGCACTATTCAATGATTTTGTTATTTGTTACCAATTTATTTAATTATTTTTATAACTTAAATTACAAAATTCGTATTTACTCTTTTTTAGTCCGGTATTCTGTCTAGGACCTATCATTGAGTAACCTGTCGTTTGTTTCTCTGACAATATTTACTCTGTTCGACTAAACACCCCACTCTGATTGTCTGTTATTGTTTGTTATTTTGTTTATTTATTTTTTTGCATCTTCAATTCATTAGTGTTAGGAAAGTAAGTTGCACATTTAGTGAAAATTAAAACAAAAGCGTTTTGTTTAACCTGAGTTTCGGTTTAAAACTAAGTTTCCACTAAACCGAAGTCCTCACTGTTTATGCGAATTACCCTGAATGGGTGTTTGTGACGAGGTGGGGAAGGGAGGGAGAATTTCAGTTATCAAACATTAAAATATGCATTACAATTGAGCTAGTCGAGTTAAGATTGTTTCTAGGTAAGCAAACAAATCTATTACTACAAAATATGTAAGTGGCCCGAGTGAACCAAGCTAGTGCGTCACCGTAGTGTGATCCAACTGTGGTCAACCGTTTATAGTGAACCAAACTGTGTGTTCCCGTGTGACCAAGATGTAATTCCAATGTGAAACAAAATGTTCATTCTTGTATGGACCAAACTTTAAGTCGTCCAATGTGAACCAAGCTTGTTGGTGTCCATGTGAACCATAACTTGTGCGTTCCGCGTGAGTCGATGTTCTTAACAGATGTGACCAAGTTCCTTCAGGAATTAAAACTGTGATCTACAGTGTTTTGGACTCATGTCCCTTTGTTGCCCCAAGGGAGTTATCACCTTATGAAATAAACCGGTAGTGTTTCTAAAACTTTGGTTTGGCTGAGCCCCGACCTTCTGCCGCGCTAAGAAGCGCGTTTACGACGTAAATTTACCTGTTCCGCCAGCGCTAGTCATGCAATGAGGGCTATAATATCTCGCTTCCACTTTCAGCTGGGACAGCGTAAATCATGGAAATGAATTAATGTTTTTATATTCCCGATGCGCCGACGAATAAATAGATTAAATACTTTAATTTTTTTTTTCAGATTTTTTATACAAGATCGTTGAATAACGACTTACTCTTTTGAAGTATTGGAAAAAAGTTATTGTTTTGACCCCAATTAAATTTGTAATCAATATAATAATGTGGATAAGCGTATTTTTAGGTAGCTCAAGGTGCTTATTAAGACATAGTTAAATGATAAAAAAATATATTTAAAAACATTTCCGTAAAACAATGTAAATAGTTTAATTAGCTATTAGGCCTATCTTGAAACAGTTTAAATTTATTTTAATTTTGTTATTAGCTAGTTTCCCGAAGTAAGATATATAAACTATTTGTACTGGAGCTAGTTAATCTAGCTATTGTATTGAATGTAATGCAATTAGCTACAACTTTATGTGTTTTGAATCTAGCCACACTCTTGTCTTGAAGTTTTCACGTAATACTGAATTGTCTTGTTGGACTTTAGTCACCTTTGAGATTGGTCAAGTGTATGGACGCATTTAAATTTCGTTGATACCAACCATTCTGGAATACTGGTCTAATACGGATTGTAAAATAGTCAATATTACTTGGTGCAAAGTGGAAGTTCTATTAGGTTGGTGGAGATTCATACAGTGTTGTGGTCCCAGGAACTGAGCTCCCAGTTTATTGTCTATATATTAGTTAAAGGAATAGTGTTCTATTTACTTTTAAGATGGAATAAAGATTAATTTTTCCCCGTGTTTCATCTTTAGAGTTATAAGTATTGAGTTTTATTTACGCTAACTTAGTAGGGAGGAGTACGTTAGAATTTGAGGAATTGTACGTGAATTTACCGTAGAGGGAGAATGGGAAATTCCATTAAAAACCACCCTCTATACCACTGGACTAGATATATCCTGACACCCCCTGTACTAGAAAATCAATATATTATGAGATCGATATTAGACCACGTATATATTATTATCTTATGAGGAAATTGGATCTATCTGCCTCTAAAGAGGGGATGGGTTGGGATAGTTATATAGGAATGTGAAGAATTCGTCTGGAGGTGGAGTATGTCTGGCCAAAAATGTGTATATTATTTAGTTCATAAATCTTTACTAGTTTGTTAAGTAAATGATCTATTTTAAACATATAAAGAGAAAGTTTTGTTCGGTGCTCGTACATTTAAATCTATATTTAGTGAATCCAACCGGGATGTAAACCCGAATTTAGACGACACACACCATGAAAGATTCTATTCTAACAATATGGTATCGAGTACCCTATGATGTTTGCCCTCATCCATAAGCACGGGAACTATACGTTAACTTATTTTGTTTGGGTTTGCCGAGGATGCAGAGGTTGGGGTTTTTAAATCCAAGCTGAATTTACTGAGGAGGAAAAAATTTCATATAAATTGTTTTTCTACTCTCTCCTACAAAAATGTAATCAAGTTTGTCTGACTAATAAAAAAACAATCTTCCTCATCCTTAACTCATTAGCGTAATTAGCACTTTAATTTTTTTTTTACCACCCTTTCGGGCGATATGGATAAATACTATTTACATTTTTTTTTAACTTATGGCGTGGTGACCTGGTGGTCTAGGGATCACAGGTTGTCAGACTTCTGTGCTGGGGTCCAGGGTTCAACCTCGGTCCCGCAACAGATTTATCGATTGCAAAACCCTCCCGTCACCTCTGACAAGAATGCTATATTAATAACAACTTGTGATTGTGTGAAATGCCAGCCTCCACTGTGGTTCGGAATCCTACGTTTAAACTGTAGGTCCTCCATTTCATCTCACAATCACCCTCTATTACACATTAGCGAAGTGCGTGTAACCCGAACGGTTAGTGAGACGTGGTGCTAGTAGATAATTATCGATGGCATTTACTGACCGGCGAGGGACATGATATCCAGTCCTGTCCCTGTATGTAGATTTGTGCTGATAGGGATGGGCAAAACCGGTGCCAAATGGTACAGATATGGAGGTTGTCTAAACGTCGTACCCGCGACTGTGATGAGTGATGTTATTGAAATGGACTTAGGTTCGTAGTCATGTGCATGGACCACTACACCATGGGGAAGGATACTAATTTCCTAAGGTTGTTGGGATGAGAGGTAGAATTTATAGGCGGTGTTATCCACATCTTCAAGGGAGGAAAAGTGTAAAAAAACCATTTATGGAACCACAGTTCTCAGTAGTACCAACTGGATTCGAACTCCGATCTCACCGTTTTTGACATTCTAGTCTTGGTGTGCCGTAGACCATCGGCCACCAAAAGCGAGTATAGATATTTTTTTGGGAATATGTTTCCTGGCCTGTGACAAGAACGTGGGTTTGGATTTACTTTCCAAAGCCGACTAATTATTTCCAGAAGCTAATGGAACGTGTTCTTACTAAATTTAGCGCTAAATTGGTTTTGTTAGCACAGAATCCTTATAGTACTACAGTGATTTTTGTAAAAAAAAAAAAAGTTGGATTATTTAAATCAAAAGTTACCACTAAATAAGAAATTAAAATGTGAATTTAAAATTTTAGTCGAGTTTTCTGCTATAATAGCAATGTTTTAAATTTCAGATTGTTTGAATGATTGCGTAAGATGCGTAACCTTATACACCGCCGCCGCACAAACAAACGATATCCAATTCCCTACGCCGCAAGTTTGGTTATCCTGAAATTCCCGGAGTGTTTGCTCCCCCTCAATGTGAGAAGCACATTGAAAGAGTGGGGTATTAATGTTGCCGGTGGTGCAAGGAAGGGGAATAGGGGGTAGAAAGGCTTCCATTGCCACATTCAATTCCACCCTGGCGTTTGTTTTTTGAATGAATCACTGTCAGGGCGATCGGACCCATATAGGCGTTGACAGAACCGCCGCGCACTCAAGCGGAAAGTTTGTGTAATACCCGGTTTTAATTCGATTTTTTTTTCAGCCTAGAATCCTACTGACAGAGTGAAACCTTGCCGTCACATATAATGAGTGTGATAGGATAGACAGAGCTAATTGTGTCCACACACACACACACAACACACACACCTCCTTACCCCTCTCATAGGGATGCTATTATTAAACTATGTATCTACACTGGTCTTTCATAAACCACGTATAACGCTTGATAGGGGAGAGGGTTGTGATATTAAATATCGGCATGGTTGTTACAGGAGAGAGGGTTGGAGTACATAATTAGTGTTACGTCTAACACAAATATGGGTGTTTAAGGAACGCGGGGTTAAGGGTAAGTGTGTTTTGTTATTGTTTACTGATTTTATGGCAAAAACTTATATATATTATACTATATATATATATATATTATATGTATATATTATACGGTGTTTATGTTTAATTTTTCACTATAGTGTATAACAACACTTGTTTAATATTCTTTAATGACCATAAGGGACATTTAAATGAGAATTTTTTTGATGACGAGCAAAGGTTCTTCTTTAAATTCAGAGGTCACCATAGGAAAGAAGCTGGTTATACAACAAAATTATTGATTTTCTTAGACCAAAGTAAAAGTGCTGTTATTATAAACTGCAAAAATCTGCGAGAATAGAATTGAAAAAAATTCTTTATTGTTCATGTGGATTTTCATTCGTTGATAAACATTACGTAAAGATAAACATTTATTTCTGAGTAGTATTAAAAACTGATTCCTCTTTTAACTCCATAAAATAATAAACTTAGCTTTGAAAGATTTTTTAAGTTGGGAGGGATTAGCCGAATAGTCAACAAACACTTTTAACCTTATAATTTGAAGGTAAATATTTTTACTATTACTCTCTTTTTTCATCTGATTAATGGTTTGGAAGTTAAAAGAGGAACATCATCGCTAAGTACTATTGGGGGTGGTTTTTAACAAATAAAGTGAACTAGTTTAATTCACCAGGAGTATGGAACATTTTGGATCTTTATTCCTGACCACCTCAAGAGTTTTTATACTACATATAAAAACCCTTTATAATTTATTATTCGTCTAAAATCTTAATTTACGTTAAAGAAGTAGCCGACTCTTATATCTGACCTTGTATCACGAATGCCGTTCTTGAAATTTAAAAATGATGTGCTACAAGTATTTAGAAGAAAGGTTATTTTTATTGATATTATTTGAAGAAAACAATATACGTCAGGGAAGAGTTTCAACATTTTAGAGCATTTGGAAATGTATGATAACTTTACTACAGAGTAAGTGGAGGTTATTATATCTAGATATGACTCTACGGCGCTCCATCCAGATATATACCCAAATAGAATATGTGTATTCTAGAGATTGGAATATTTACATACATATCTGAGGGCTGTAAAATGGTTCTCATAAAGAATGATGATGCTATCAAAAAATAATTTCCTGTGGAGCTACAAATCTCTTCGGATTTCTAATTTCACAAATCGTTCCTTACGGTCCATAAATAATATATCTTCCCTTATTTAGGGACCCCAGTCTAATAATATGGGTTGTAAAGTAAAGAATTTTATAATTCATTAGTATCAATAATTTAAAAATATAGTTTCAATAGTTTTATAAACGTATAGGCTATAAATAAACTTGATATTAAATTGTGTTTTAGTGGCAATATAGCCTCCCTTAATTAACAATTATATTTTCTTATTTATATTTAGCACCGCGTCTTACTACCCGTTCGGTTATACGCATAAGTACTTATTATACTATGATTTGGAATTGGGAAGGTTGAATTAAAGGAATATCCCCCATCCCGTCATGTCACTAAGCTGGGTGTGCCGTGGAGGGAGAGTGTGTAAAAACATTTAGGACCCCACACCCCTCAGTTCACCCGACGAGATTCGAACCTCGATCTCCCCGTCTCAGTAGTCGGGTCAAAACGACAAGCGCGTTAGGCCAACTACGCCACCGAGGCGGGTAACAATTATTATATGTAAGGTGGGAAGGCAGGAGGAGTATGTAATTATAAGTATCTTAATTTTAAAATTGTTTTAAGAATTTCATCTGTGTTTGTATTTAGACATCCCCTCGAAATTAGGTTGGGTTCAAAGTTTAATCTTACTGTTAACTGCAAAGAGAATAAATATATGTTTATATTTTAGTCCTTCAATAGTTTAGGGTTGTGTAAAATAATTGTAGGACGAATACAAATTACAAGCTTACGGGTTTAAAATGGGTTAGAGGTCTCAATTTTTAAAAGGAAGGACATTTAAGAAAATAAAAATTTTTTTACCGCAATGATTTACAAAATTTTATTGTGATATTAGGTAGACTATTTGTTTAAAATCTAAATAGTGAAAGTACCCGCTATAACTATTACTGCCAATAAAGGAGATCAGGGTTTGATTTCTGGCTGTGCGTATGTTCTGAGGGTGGTTTTTCATAAAATGCTTTGAATCTCCCTTCAGCAAATGTGGTATACTCCCTTTAAATTAAACCTTCTTCATTATAACCTATTAGATAACTAGGGCAAAATCATTAACCGAATAGGTAATAAGCTGCAATGCTAAAGAAAAAAGGTGAAAACGTAGGCTATTATCCACATAACTTAATGTATGATACATGACAATTAGACCTATTAGTAGTAGCGTTGATGGTTGACAGATAAGAGAATTCTTCTATGAACAATTGGCTGAATTTCTTCAACGCTAAACGAAACCGGCCCATAGTGCAGTGGTCCGTGTGCTCTGGTACGAGCGTGTCTAGTGATTCCTGGTTCGTTCCTTACTTGTATCTTTGTGTTTTTTCCCGAAAGGAGTAATTACCCAAACGGTCACCAGGGTTTGATTAATTAGGCTTAAGCTAGGTTTAAAAAATTTCTACTGGTTACCCACTCTCATATTCACTATCAAACATCCTTATCTCATCGTGACATGGAAAGAACTCTTACGGAAAGGTTTGTACGCTTAGTACATTCTGGCAATGCTTTTAGTATTGACCCGCCTCGGTGGCGTAGTTGGGCTAACGCGTAGTGTGATTGAGCTTCGACTGCTGAGGACGGGGAGATCGAGGTCGAATCTCTGTCGGATGAACTGGGGAGGTTTTTCTAAATGGTTTCCTCTCCCCCACGCAAATGGGGTTCACTTCTTCTCAATCACCTTCCCAATTCCTAATCATAAGAGTAATTAGTACTTAAAGCGTTTTTCAAACCCGAACGGTTGAGTAAGACGCGGTTCTAAATATTATATTATTATTATATTATATTTTTAATTATTATTTATTATTATTATTATTATTATATGAGTAGTGGCTAATATTTCTCATATTGGCCTACAAGATAAGCAAAACCGTGCAATAATTATATAATATAATATAATTAATAATATTAATAATAATATTATTATTATTATTATTATTATTATTTATTATATTATTATTATTATTTATTAATATATAACATGAACTTAGCCAAAACAGTTACAGAACTAGTATTGTCTGATTACTTGTTCTAGATAAATATAGTTAATTATAAGTAGATAATATAAACCATTTAGCCAGTATACAAAAAAATAAAGTGACATTCTTTTGACATGTCTTTATTTGTATGTGCTACGGTCACTGCACAAAAAAATATATAAAATAAAGTAAAAACCTTTGCCCTCCTTGTATTTATATATCACATACAGCTTTTAATTGCTAGAGCATAGAGGCAAAGAGGATGTCGATATGGGAGAGGGTTAATCCTATCAAGCTGGACTTTGTTTGACATAATTCGTTAAGCGTTTAGTGCGCGAGTGAAAACTTACATAAAGAGTTTCGCTTTTTGCCACCGATAAAGTTATCGGAAGAAGAGGTTGTCCATAAAAAAAAGAATCGCAAAGGACTATCCGAAGATTACTACATGTCAAAATGTCAGAGTTATATTATTTATGTAACATAAAGTGCATACAACTTAAACCCAAAAGGTCAACTCCTTACTTAAATCACAAGTTAATAATTTTGCTTTTGTTTAAGTTTATCATTTATTTAGTTTAAGCGTGTTTAAGGGGATATGGGAAGTTTTTTTTTTTTTTTTTAATACAATCAATTTTTATTGGGAGGAAAACAATGAGCTGCTGTTTATTAATATTTTTGTCTGTATCATTTTTTTGAGACTTTTTTCTAATATTTGAATTCAGAATAAAAAACAAGAGTACCAGTTTTAATTTTAAGTTGTTATGAGTAAAATTTCAATAAAACGTCGGAAATTACGTTATTAAATTTTTTAATTGTTTTTTTTATATAAATCTTTGGGAAAGGGTTTTTCCAACCATTCTTATTTTAAAACAAACATATATTAGGGGAAAATTTAAACCTTACGTAAAAACGAGATCTAAGCCCCTATCACCTTGTTTAAATTTGACCTGTCCACCTGTGGTTTTTATTCTCTATCGACATAATTACCGGATCAGAATTTTAATCTGAAAATACGTATTTGTTAAGGGGATGATCGTAACTCAACAAAAATTCAACCCTCTTCATTTTGGCCCAAACATGGTCAAAGGGTTTCCCTTTTTCCTTAAAAAGGGGATTAGACAAGACTGTCGATGACGGGGAGATCGAGGTTGGAATCTTGGTCAGGTGTACTGAGGGTTTTTTTTTCCCAAAAAGGGTTTTTTCCACTTTTTTTCTAACGTAAACATGGTACACTTCTTCTATGTTGAACCGTATAACCTGAATGGGTAGTAAGACCAGTGCTAAAAAACCCTTTACTGTCACCCTCTTTTGGTTTCCCTTCTTGTTTACACCCGAATACGAAATCACAAAGGATTCACCATCTAAACAATGTTTTAAATATCAATTGAGGCTTTTTTAAAATTATCACGGCGTGCCCCCGTTAAATTGTTGTTATAAAGCTTCTTACTGCTTGTTAGGTTTACCGCCCCCATATATGATAATTACTTTAAGGGGTTGGTGAGAGGAAGGAAGCATTTTAGGGGTTTAATCTACATGATTTGCATGGAGGATTTTGGGGGGAAAACGTTTTAAATTTAAATTACCCTCGTAGCCCCAAAGGGGAAACCCGAACCCCTCATCAGCAGACCAGTATAATATAATTGTGACGCCTTAGAATCCCAGTTTAAAATTTGGGTCTAGACTAGGTCCGATTGTTTTGTTATATTCTGCATCAGTTTTTATTTGATTTATTACCTAATCCCGGTTTCCCGGTTTCCCGGTTCCTGGTTTTCCCGGTTTAAAGCCTAAACTTTGGGAAATGGTTTTGTGGATCAAAAAAATAATAAACATGTATTTTGGAGATTTTTGATTTAATGCCCCTGGCTTCTTGTGTGCTGATGACAGCTCACAGCTGACTTCTGCGGGTTTGAAAAGTTACCCGAAAAATTATGTATTCCTACGCGAACCCTATGATCTGCAAAGACATGTGTTTGCAGGGTGACACTTCTGAGGGGTCAAAATGTAGGTATATACCTAAATGTTGACTGTCATAAGTCGATGGGAAAAATGTCAGTCAGCACCAAAAAGTCATGGGGTACTGTAGCTTCCTTTTTGCTTTAAACAGAAAAAATAAAAACAAACACGTTTTTCGCAGAGGTTCTCTACAGTGGTTAAAAATTAATTTTTCTGGGGTTTATAATCGTTGTGTTGATCCCCGTCACTTGGGGCCCCGGGGTTCACCTGAAAATTTTTCGCCATTAGAAATTTTTTTTTGTTTGGGGAGCTTCAAGCAAAGAGTGTTATAAAGTACCCTTTTTAAAGACCTTCAAAACATTACGATAAAGTTAACGCAAGCGTGCAAAGGAAAAAAACAGTCGCCAATGTCGGTCAGCCACTCGTTCTTTATTGTTTGATGTAATGTTTGTCTCCGGTTTTGGAGGCCGTGAATTTTAACCCAAAAAAAGTTTTTAATACCTAATTGCCCTTTTTTTTTATTTTTGTTTTTTGCTTTTTTGGAGAAAATAAAGCTATAAAACAAGCAAATTTCCCAAATACATTTTGTGTTAGTTTTTCGATCTACCACCACTTCCAAAAAAATTTTCCGGGTTTTAACTTTGGAACACCCTGTACATACGAGTATATACTTTTACCTGTGGACACGTGAACAAAGTCATCATTATGGTCTTAAATTTGGGTTTTCCGGAGATGGGGAGATAAAGGTTTGAAATTTTGAACCGGGTGTTTAAAAATGTTTCTTTTCTAAATCAATTACCATTTTTTCCCCACACACAAAAATTTACATTCACTTCCTCTACTATTCGGCCTTCGTTTAAACAAACTACACAAATTATTGTAAGTATAAGGATTTTCCAGACGGGTTAGTAAGATTTGAAGTACAAAGAAATAAACGAGCCGGTATGCAAAGTTTTTAAAATTTCCCAATTAAAAAGGAAATAAGATTTTTTTTTTAACTAAATAAACTATCAAGTTTAAAGAAACAGATTACTCTGTGTCCACAACAAAAATTTAAAACTATGATAGTAAACGACTGTTTTATAAACTAATATGGCAGTGTGCAAATATATTGTCCCACAAATATTAATGGTGGAGATTGCAGAAACCCTTTTTTCCCAGTGGGGTTAATTATAAAATTTATCATAAACGAAAGAACGTTGAGTATCGTTTTTAAAATGTTACATAACTCTTAAACATTAAGTGTAATTATGAACCAAGTATCAATTGCGGGGAAAATTTGTTTCTCTTCGATAAATTATGATGCCCACAATTAGAGATGTGGAAAATTTATCGAGAAATCATGAGCTAGACAAAAAATCTAAGCCCTCTTTTCCCACAATTATTATATATTGCATCTTTATTTTTTCTTAGTCTTTTTAATATATTATACGGGAAAAATATATTACCGTAAAAAAGTTGTATTTATTGTAATTATATAGGTACAAATTTTTAGGAAAAAATTAAATGTAAACGAATAAAAAATATAAGATTTTCGTACAAAAAAAACACTAAAATAACATAAAATTCCTTTACCTACCTTCACAAAAATACGGCTAACTTCATTTATATACAATTATACCCCTAACACATCACTGTAACTTTATTTTTATTTTATACACCGCATGTTACTATTTTTTTAAAAAGTTATATATATTTTTCTCGAACCCAAATAAAAAGTTAAAATTTAATTTTTTTGTTAGTAATTTATTTTTTACTTGATAAATTGTTCCCATTGTTCTTATTTGAATAACTTAATGCATTAGAAATACTTTTAAAAATGTTATTTGCCAATTTTTTGTAAAAATTTCATTTTATTCTGATAAAAAACCCATTATTAACACAATTTAAAAATTTAATTAAATTCGTTTTATCTATATTTATTTTATTTTTGGGGTGAAATTATAACAGCTCAAAATGAAAATTAATCCATCAAAAATTTGACTTTTTTATTTTGTAAATATTTAATTGGCAAATCTTCGGTAAAAAGAGGGGAATTTTTTGGGAAAAAAGGTTAAAAGTTTATATTTTTTCAAAGCTTCGCGCCCCCTACTTTTGATGGTAAATATATATGTTTGTGACAATTTTACTAAAAACTTTACCTTTTTAAAAATTTTTCATGATTCTAAAATAAATTTTATATGTAGTTCTAAAAAAAACCCTTTCCCAATTATTTTTGGCAGGAAACTTTTTAAACCCAAAATTTTTTTTTGTCTTCAGTAGTCTAACCCCAAGAGTAATGCCATTTTTTCGGTTATTTTTTTTTTTTTTTTTACGGTTCTGAATTTTGACTTCAATAAAAAATTTTCATTCGTTGATCATGGGGGGATTTTAATCTGATATTAGTATTTAGGAATTAAATTAAAAAATAGATATAAATAATGTGTACCAAAATCCAGTAATAAATAACACGGCCGTCTCACACATTTTGTTTCCGACCTCCCTTTCCTCTCCCACTTGTGTCACTAAAAAAAGTTTGTTCCTTCATTTTAAAAAAGGGCCCGGGGGTCATGGAAGGAAGGTTGAAAACACTGTTTTGCTTATGAGAGCCATGAACAACACCCCCTCTGACAGACAGGAGAAGAAAGAAAGACAAGAGAGGGAGGGATAAATCTGTTAAGTTTGGAGGGTTGACAAAACCCCTCTCGCTCTCTTTAGAATCCACTCCTATTCGAGGGGGTAGGGGGGGTTTTAAATTTTTGAGCGGGTTCGGCGCTTCTATGGGTTTAAAAGGGGGAGGAGTTCTACAGCAAAGTGATCCAGGGAAAAAAGTCCCATGTGTCAGTTTGGGAAATAGTTTATTTGGGAGAGCTGAATTGTATCCAAATTTGGAATGGTCTCCACTCCGACACTTCTCAAAAAAAACAACTTTAATGAGAGTCCTGGTTCATATCCACTAAAAACAGATTAATATAAATAAATACATGAATGATTTTTATCCCAAAATGTAGGCACCCGGGACGCTTTATGCTAATTGAAGGTTTAAAAACCCGCACCAATGTTCACCGGGGGGGGAAAAAGGGTCAATTTTTCTTATTTGATGTGAAAAAATTTTAATCCCGTTCGGGTTATTAAAGGGGGTTTTTTGTTTTTTTCTAAACATTTCCAAAATCTTCCCCTTTTTAAAATAAACAAGTAAATTGGTTCTAAACCCTAAATTCTTAATTTGTATTCATAAACGGTGAAAATATTCCGATAGTTCAGACGATGAGTAACTTTTTGTATAAAAAAGCAACGTTGCAGCGGCAATATCTCGCCCCCAACTATCGACTCACCACACTTTGACTATTTTAGGCTCGGATCAAAACACCACACTTCATTTTTTTTTAAAAAAAATGGTTTTTTTTAGTAATAACATGAGAACGAGAAATATTTTTAAAATTTGTATTCTATTTTTTACCTGTCCAGGGACGTATGTTTCGTTACTGGCCCATTTGCTCCCGGGTGGAAATTTCCCATAGTCATTAACGTAACTGTCGAAGACATCAGGCATGTAAAACCCCGGGGCACTTGTGGAGCTAAAAACTCCCCCAAAAACAAACGAAAAAATTTAAAAATTATTATAAAATGATGTAAAATTGTAAAAAATTTTTAAATTATATTAAATGAAAATTTAAGGTTAAACTTGTGCAAACTTCATTTTTAATTCCAAGGGGGTAAATTTATTCCATTTTTTCCTTCAAAGGTTTTCGTGTTTTGTTTTTTTTTTGATTTCAACCTGTTGCCCTGCGATCAATTTAAGTTATCCGTTTGGCAACACTGGAGACTTAACTACTTTCTCTAGAGCCTAAGTACCTAAGTTGGCCTATAAATCAGGAAAATTTCCCCCATAACGGAGATAAAAAAAATGTCAAAATTTCTTTTTAAAAAAAAATATTACAGTTGACCCATGTTTCTTTTACCCTTTAAATTTAAAATACTTTTTTTTTAAATTTTAATAGAAAATCTATCAGTTTTTATTAAAAAAGTATGTTTTAAAAATTTAAAATATTTTTATTAAAAGTAATAAAAAATATATCAATTTAAATTTGTTAATGTAATAATGGGTTTTTACTTCAAACATTTTTGTACGAAATGTTGATCTATTTTTCTCTCCAGCAGGTCAGATTCATCCCCCCTCTCCCCCCGCTGTTTAGTCTTGCAATAAATGAGCCCCGGGAAAGGGATAGTCGTTGACTCCCAAAAATGCCCCTATTGAAATCTAGTTAGACTAGGTTAGGTTGGGTTAGGGTTTGCTCATTTCACAATAATCGCAGTAGACATTGCGATGCACGACGTGCATGAATAACATGACCATGAGGAACGGGAGACGCGTGGTGAGTGTGAGTTTCTGACTGGTAATGGCATGTGGTGAGTTTTATAGTTTAAAAAGTTTGGGTGTTTAAAAAATTTACCGTGGCGAGTTGATAGATAAAGAGTGGGATGTAAAAAATAGGCCTGTGTTGAGTTGATAGATAAACAGTGGGATGTAAAAATAGACCGTGGTGAGTTGGTAGATAAAAAGTGGGATGTAAACAATAGCCTGTGTTGAGTTTTATAGATAAA
>JBCFYV010001925.1:0-42442 GCA_039000515.1 Timema cristinae | reverse complement strand
AAAAGGAATATTTTATACTGCTATCATTTTCACCTATTAGAAAACTTATTTAAATATCCCTTCGTACCCCTGGGGTAGGGTTTGGGAAAATCTTATATTACGGAAGAATCATGTCAAAGATTTTTGTAGAATTGAATATCAAATTTATTTAAAATGATTAAATTTGAACATCAAATATATTTGTAATATATATAATTGTTTTAATTTTTGGGTTTTCACCAAAAAGTCGAAAAAATGTATAGTATTATCATGATTTTAAAAAGTTCATCCCAAAGGGAAATAATCATTTACTTTACCTTAGCGCCGAAAGAGTAGATAGGGCCAAAAAACATTAATAGGTTTGGTTCCTTTTTTTTAATGCAGTCAAAGTTTGGATGTTAAAGATACGTTACAAAAAAAAAGCTTACAAAATATAGTTTATATATTAAAAGTTAAACCAAAGGTATTTAATTAAAACCCCCCTTAAACTAAACATAAGAGAATTCCCCTAATTTGGTACCCCCAAAATTTCTCCGAAAATTCATAACTTTAAAATAGTCAGAGTCTTTTGCAAAGGTAAAAAAGTTAACCCAAGTTCCCAACTCAATGTTCCCGCGAACATGCTTTAATTTTTTCACAAAAATATAAGTTAAAAACAATTCAAAATGTTTAAAAGAAAATCGATATCTCTCAAAGGGAGTAATCGATTTTACCCAGCAAGGATTACAATTGAATGCATGGTGCCAATACCCATAACTAATCGATATCAAAAGGTCAGTTTAAATTTACTACTATGCTCCCTTTTTTTAAGGAAAAATTGAAATGACGCCAAAAAAGGTTTTTGAAAAATTTAAATTTTTAACAGAAAGCGAATTTAAATTTGCCAAAAAAATAATTTAGACTTACTTTTTAAATAGAATGAACCGGTTCCCCTTCCCCAGTAGGGTTTAAGGCCTATTGTGGGGTAAAGTGCTTATTCCGTGATAGCCCTATTCCCGGATGTTTTACTAAATTTTTCATGGAAATAGAACCTTTTTAAATTTTTTTGGATCATCAACGATGCGCAGTTGCTTGGAAATTATTTTTAATTTAGGATCGCATTTGGTAGCAATTTTGCACTAACTGAAAGGGAAAATGACTTGCGAAAAAGGTTTATTTATGCGTGTTTTTAAAGGTGTGTTTTTAAAATTTTTTTTTCATATAACTCTTTGTTTTATTATTAATAATTTTTGTTTTATCGTAAGTATTTGATTAAAACAATTTTTAAAATTAAATATTAAATTCTTATAAGAATTAGGCCTTTCGCAATTTTTTAAATAATTTCGTTTTTTTCGTATTTCTTGTGTGTTTGGGTTCATAGATTATTTTTTTTCTTTTTACTACAAAACTTAAGTATATTTACTATTTTATTTGCTTTAATATATTTTAAAAAAATCTATTTGTTCTTTAACCAACAGATTTTAAAAATGGAGGGATAAAAAAAAAAACTTTAAATCAAAGAGTAAACCAGATTCTTCTAAAGATTATAATACAAAGACACTGGAGCAAGCAGTACGATCAGTTTTAGAGAGCAATTGGAGTATTTACAAAAGTTCTAAATTTTATGGTGTGCCATGGTCAACATTAAAAGACAATGTTTTTAAAGCAAGCAAGTCAACTAATTTTGATGGTGTGACTCTAAAAACATTCAACTTGGGAAAAGTTGGGAAGCCTTTTGTTCTAAGTTCAGAAGAGGAAACTCATCTTTGCAGCTACGCCATTAAAATGCAAGAACTTGGATTTGGTCTTACCACACTACAAATAAGAAAACTTGCTTATAAATTAGCAGATAAAAGTGGGAAAGCAGCTTTTTTTAATGTTAAAACAAAGCAGCAGGAAAGAAGTGGTTCAAAGGTTTTCGTCAAAGATTCAATTTGACTCTGAAAAGCCAGAAAATCTTTCGAGGTATCGTGCATCTGTGCCAACCCAGTTCTTATTCAAGAGGTTACGATTGTTTAGAGAAGATGATCACTGAACATGGGCTTGCTGATTCACCACAAAGAATTTTGAACTGCGATGAGACAGGATTGACGTTTGTACAGCTTCTGGATCAAAGGTTTGTCACAAGTGTTAGTAAAAAATATATCTACCGACGTGTTTATGCAGAACGAGGCACTACAACAACTGTCTTGGCTTGTGCAAATGCTGCTGGGAAAAGTGGTCCTTTGTTAATTCTATTCAAAAGGTGTTCAAAATATTCCAGCTTTGAAAACAGGAGCACATTGTGATGCAACAGTTGGAGTGACTCCTAAAGGGTGGATAAATAGTGACTATTTTTTTAAATGGCTAGAATCATTTATTGACCTTCTTCCTCCAGCAAGACCGGTTTTGTTACTTATGGATTCTCACGCATCCCACTTATCACCCAGAAGCACTTGAAATGGCTGAAAAAAATCAAATAATTTTAATGACATTTCCTTCTCACACCACTCACCTACTTCAACCACTTATGTTAGTGTTTTTGCTTCATTAAAAGCATCATGGAAAACTGAACTTGAGGATCAAATGAAAAAAAATCCAGGAAAGACTCCCAGCAGATATGACTTTCATTCACTTTTCAATCCAGCCTATGAGAGAAGTTTTACCCCGCAAATCATCAATCTGGTTTCAGGAAAAGTGGGATATATCCATTCAATAGAAACTCTATTGCACTGAAGCTCTTGCTCCTTCGTAGTCACTGATCTCAATTGTCACAAATGAAACCAACAATGATTCGGGAGGTATGACTAAATTACTCTCGATACCCAGGTGTAGCAATTCAGTTCCACGCCAAACCAACAATAGAAGAAAACAATCCGTTAAAGTTCATACCGTTTCTCCATCACAAGTCAGCCAAAACCGTCTACAATCAACTAAAACCCCCGTTTCAAGAACACAAAGAAAAGAAGAGTCTAATGATGAGCAATATATTTGTTCGGTTTGTCAGAAAGATTATCAGATGACTTGGACCATAAAACAGGTGCAAAGTGGATAGAATGCTGCTTTTGTCTGCTTGGTCCCATTACGGGTGTGAGGGTCTTCACGTTGACTATGGTGAAGATGTTTTTTATGTGCTTAAATTGTGCAAATGACAGCTAACTGATAATGAGTAGTGTAAAAAACTTCATTGTAACATATAAATAACTTCCATAGTCCATAGTTTTGCAAGGTAATAATATCACGGTGTTAAGGTGCTTGTCACGGAACAAGGAAAATGTATCACGGAATTAGGACACTTATCACGTAATAAGGACCTTGCTATATGTTTATAATAACAATGTATTTCCATTCAAAAAAATTAATAAAATAGGTTAATATTTTATAAACAACTAATAAAAACTTCAAACTTTAAGTTACTTGAAATATTTTTTTTTTAGCTCAAATTTCATGGGAAAAATATCATCTCAACCTAATATTATCACGGAATTAGGCTACTTTACCCTATCGATAGTAGGCTCAGATGCCCGTATAAATACAATCAGCCACAGAGGGGGGAAAGACGGGAGACATAGGGGGGAAAACATTCGGGATCGCTAGGGAAATATTGCGCATGCCTAAGACGAACTTCGGGGAAGTTCGTGGCCGGTCGGGAATCTTCCGATGTGGATATCCGCATTGCGTCAGTCAGTCCACTTTACGGGCATCGCTGATTTGCGTCCCATTCTTCAAATTAGTATTAGTTTTGTTTCTGTCCCACGAAGTTACGTCCGACTTGTGTCTATCTTGCATGGAGTCTCGGTCAGCGGGCAAACGGGGTAAGTCAGCGTCTTGTTGTTGTTTAGAGTCTATGGTACACCAACGATGCTACAGAACATACACGAAATAATATAGACGGTTAGGGAAAAGGAACATCACACCCACAGAGCATTACAGCAATTTCCAAATTAAAAACTTCCGTCATATATGAGTTAAGTATTTTACATATATATGTATAAATTATATAAGTGTATTATATATTCACAGTATATATGTTGTAGGCTAATTGAAAACCGGCTTATTGCAAAGTGCCCTCAACTTACAATGAGCCAGGTTAATTGTAAAATAATATTATATTTGCTTGGTTATTTCGGATCATATTAACAAATTTATTGTTATTTTATCTTAACACTCACTTTATTCGATGCAAGATACGTGTTGTAAAGGGTATGATCGAAAATGTTCCAGTAAAAGCAAGTTTCTCCGATAGTTTTATTCCATTATCGATAAAAAAATCTTTCACAAATTGACATTTTTTCTCTGCATTTATGACAACGGCGTTGTTAACTATTTGATAGTTTAACGTACAACAATTATCAGGGTGGCACAATCTATCTTTCTAACTTATATCCACACTATTTTGAAGTAGTTTTTCACAAAGTTCAACATGGTGGTGGAGGGGGGCAGATTGTGGTGTATTTGCGATCGCATTCAACCGTAAGCCCCGACCACGAAGAGTTCGTTATAACAAAATGAGGCCACATTTAGTCAAATGCTGAATTCCGTAAAGTTAGACCATTTACAATAAAATCAACACTAGTAAAACACTAAACCTATTACACCTTCCTCTTAATTTAATGTAATCACATTTGATGATTTGAGAACAGTATGACCAAACTAACAGTCCCAACATTATAAAACCCAGTAGCATGGTGTACACCAAAACAATCAACTCCCATTTCCAGCTCAGACACAAAGAAACCTTAAATCAATAATTATAATATGCAAAATCTTACTTCCACACACATAGTACAGAGTCCATAAAACAAGATACTTTCCGAGCAAAAAAAAAACACATTTTGCAAACGTTGACCAAGCTTTGATCACCGAGGATGCAAATATAACAAATCAAAGTAAAGATTTATCTTAAGCACAAACACACTCACCGCATCCAATATACCTCGAATAATAATATCGCGTCGGAGGTTCTTCTAGACATTTACCGCTGGTAGGAAAAAACGAAACCATTTCAACAAAAATGTAATTATTAAAACATTTAATCGATGCTATATGTCTTGTGCTGACAGAAAGATGCCCGGGATGACGAACAGCAGTGCTTATTTAAAGAGTTGGGTTTGAAACAAACTCCAAAAAATGTATTTTAACTTTGATAAGTAGGTATCTAAAGGAAAAGAAACACATATTCCTCAAGCGATTCCATTAATACAAAAAACCAAATAGGTTCTGAGCCTAATTTAAATGATAAATCATCTCCCGCCAAACAAACATAAAACGGCATTTGTCGTCCTCGATTATAATAGTATTGAAGGTGATCGTAGCTGTATCTAAACGATTTACCGCCTATTGAAAATGAATTTTCGTCACAAGAAGACACTGATCGGAAATGGGCAGGATAATAATGAGTGCAGCTTCAGATTGAAACTGTCATTTAGCTAGGGGGTCGTTAATAATTATAACCCCTTAGAGCAATAATCATAATACAACCGGGTAATAAAGGTATTTTAATATGTTAATGTTATACATATTGTAATAGTAACGCAATACAAAAAAGGTGTAACTAAGTATTGTTGGACTATATATTTAAAAGTAAAATTAAATAATACAGACTATAGTCATTTGAGAACTGCGTGATATAATTGCTTTCTACGCATTTCCTTAGTCAGAGCTGATATTGTGAGTCCTTAAGTCCAAAGTAAGCAAACTGTGGAAATAACCTCTCACCTCCACGAAATGTTGGTTGCACCATTTGTACTGTGTAGCTAGAAACTTCCACAGATAAACAGGAGAGGTACTGGGAATCGGGGCTCGGCTCGGCTCGGCTCAGCTCAGCTCTTCGGTAATAACTGTAATACTGAATGTATGTAGAAGTAAGTTCTGGATTACTCTTCATGTGAACCAAGAACTTGTAATGTACTTTTGTTATTATTTAATGTAAGTGTAAGAACATAAGTCTTCATCATCAACAGCATCTGATTATTTCTTTGAGTCAAGAGGTTCCTATGAAGGATTTGAGTTGAAACGAACCTATGTGCTAACCAATCCTATATTACTGTCTAGCAAGGATTTTAAATTGTGTTATTTATGATGTTAAATTGGTTGCATGAATTTTAATAGGTCGCAGAAAGCGAGGTATTCAAAATGGCCCAAGAAAGTAATGATTTCTGTCCTATAAGTGAAGCCTCAAACTAATTCCGAAATCATTTAGTGGAGATGTTTTCATTCAAGGGCTATGTAAGTATGAGATCAAACGATAGTAAGGATTAGAAATACTGACGTAAGTAGTTTGAGATCAACAGTAGAGATTGCTTTGGAAGAAGAGAGTAATATATCACAGAGAGAAAAAGGTTCCAGCGAAAATAAACCACTTATACTGGATAGTAAAAGGGCAGAAGTAAAGTGTGCGAATTGTCACATAATAGGATATCACACATATCGCTGTTATCTGAAGAAACAGGCAAAGCAGGAGTAAAAAACGTGAACCGCGAGAAGTTCACATGGGTTTACAAAGGGTCTGGTACCTTTGCAGGTAACCCGGTCATTTTAAGCGGATTGACTAATAAATAGGAGATGGAAAAGAAAATTTTCAAATAGTCCTTTGCAGGGGGAGAGAAACTTTTGAGGAGGCAGGGTAGGCAACCAACCGTGACCTCCGGTCCGAGAAGCGACGGTTGCGATAACCCAAGAGAGAAAGTAAATTATAGTGGATACCAACAAGGTATAGTTCGATCACCAAATCATTTTGTAGTTGGTATCAGTACAGTATAAACATGTACAGAGGGAGTGACACCCTATTTAATATATACCGGATTAGAGATAAGTCTGAAAAAGAAGAGGTGTTTAGTGGATTATGTTCTCAATGAAATAAACACTAGGGAAGCAGCTAGCGTTTATGGCATTACAAACAATGTAATCTGGACGCAAGGGAACGTTACCTTGCATATGAGGTTAGGCAACGATGTATATGAGCATGTGTCATGTAGCGGAAAACCTCCGTTATGAAAGAATATTAGGCAAATATATTTGGAGTAAATTTTTAGCCTTAATTGATTTTAAGAGAAGGGATGTCAGATTAGGCCAGCATGTACTGCCTAATTTGGATAAGAGTCAAAGTGTCACTAGTAAAGTGTACATATCACCTCGAAGGGAAAAGATAGTTAAATTAGTTGTTGAGGAAGAAGGATTAGGCATAGTTCCTAAAGGTTCTCTAGTACCATTAGTGTACTTGGCGGAAGCTCTCACAAACGCTAGAAATGGAGTGTGCGTGAGTAGTGTGTTGAATAAAACAGAAAAAGCTGTTGAAATCGAGTTGCCCAAAGTAAAATTAGAAAGGGTTAACCTAGTGGGAAATACGTGTTTTGTAAAGGATAAAACACAAGTAAGAAATATAAAAGGAATATTAGTCGGGAAAATAAAGCTAGGATATTTAAATACTGAAGAGATAAAAAGCATTGAGAAAATATGTTATGATTATAATGATATATTCTATCTAAAAGGGGATCATATTAAAGGAACGACGATCATCGAACACGCGAGACCGTTAAGTAAAGATACAAACCCGATAAATCAGAAACCGTAGAGGCGTTGAAGTATATACTATAATAGAAGTATCGAAGAATAAAGAAAAACTCTACGCGGCTCATCCAAAATTATTTCACTAGTTATTATTATTAGCACCGCGTCTTACTACCCGTTCGGGTTATACGCACTTACGCTAATCTATAATGGTAGGGTGATTGTGAGATGAGATGGAGGACCTACAGTTTAACGTGGAATCCGAACCACGGTGGAGGCCTGGCATTCCCCATATTCACAAGATGTCTTGTCAGAGGTGAAGGAAGGGTTTGGTAATCAGATAAATCTTTGCCGAGACCGAGGATTGTACCCCGGCCGCCAGCACAAAAGTCTGACACCTTACCCCTAGACCGCCAGGTCACCTATTTCACTAGTTAGGGTGACCTGGTGGTCTAGGGGTAAGGTGGTTGGGGGTCTGAGGTTCAATCTCCGGTCCCGGCACAGATTTATCTGATTACCAAACCCTTCCTTCACCTCTGACATGAAATGTATTAATCACAACTTGTTAATGTGGGGAATGCCAGGGCTCCACCGTGGTTCGGATTCCACGTTGAACTGTAAGGGTACGGCCAGACTGAGCGCGCGAGCGAGCGACTAAAATATAAAATAGAACACATTGGTTGTAATGGAAGGTGGCCACACTGGAGCGAGCGAGCGAGCGCGCGCGCTTGAAAGATAGAACTGGTTCTATTTTTCAAGCGCGCGCGCTCGACCCGATACAGTCTAGTTTACAGGCGCTAGGCAATATTATTGTATGTTGGTTCGTTGAGTGGTGGGGAAACTTCTCATTTTGACATGATATTTGACTTTTTTCTATCAGTGATAGGTTTAACACACTTGCTATTATTGCCTAATTTAATTGGTAAGACCATAAATAATATAATGTATATATTTAAACCCGATATGTTAAAATACTTCAATATTATAATCAAAGTAGGCCTTTACAAATAAGAATCACCATTAGTTTGGAGAGAGTATAAAAAACCACAACAATAAATAAGTTTTAAAAATCACTTTCAGTTCACTGAGCCAAGATTCGAACCTTTGCCTCCTAGTCAAAAGCTATCGAGTGCAAAGCACCATTCCGCCACTGGTGCGGCTAATCTGATTTTAAAACACTTCAGTACAGTACCATACACATTTTTCAATTTATTAATTGGATGCACTCCTACCTTTTTCTTTTTTATAAATACACAATAATTTCTGTAAAAATTTTCGAGGAGCAGAGATGTACCAAGTGTTTTTGACAGACACATCTTCTCTAATAAACTAGGGTTTGCTAATTACGCGCTCGCTCGCTCGATCGCCAGTTTGGCCACCCAGTCGCTTATGCGCTTGGCAGTCTGGCCGAACCCTAAGTCCTCCATTTCATCTCGCAATCACCCTACCATTACAAATTAGCGTAAATGCGTATAATCCGAACGGGTAGTAAGACGCGGTGCTAATAATGATATTTCACTAGTTATATATCTCGCCGTGAGAAAGCGCTAGTACGATAGTGGCGCATCCTGACGGCCAGTTATGGTAATGTTTGAATATTATTCTCCCTCTTTGTCTAAAAGAAGAAATACATCTCTTGTAAAAGAGGGATGGTAAGAATTAGGGGGCTTGAAAGTTGTTAGAAAACTGACAAGGTCGGTTTTCTCAAGGTTTAAACTAAAGCCGCGTATACTTGGATCACAACTTGGACCAAGTTAGTTGCAACGGTTTATTGACTTTGATAGACAAGAAGACATAAAAAAGATGGATAATTTGGTTTTGGAGGGTATCGGAGCGGTCACGGATATGCTCATACAAGAAGTTAAATTATTAAAAAACGTTCAGAAAAGAGAAAAAGGAGAGCCTGGGCCCCGAACTCGATACTTAGACATGAGGCTCTTGGAGCGTCCACAAATTTCCTTCGCGAAGTACCGGTTGAGGATGAAGACACTTTCAAGAATCATCTACGATTAACGACTGTGCAATTTGATGAATTGCTAGTATTTGTAAAACAAAAAATTAAAAAACTTGACACTAACATCAGAGCTGCATTACCTGCAAGATTGAAATTGCAAATTACTCTTCGTTACTTGGCAAGTGGTTGTTTCCGAACGCTAGAAAGTTTGTATCGAGTGCCGATATCTTCTATATCGAAGTTCCTACCATTAGTGCTGGAATCAATTTTTGAAGCATTGGAAAATTACATTCGGGTAAGTTGAACATTCTTATTTTAAATGTTATTTTTTACTAACTTGTTTATTTTATTATTATTATTGTGGTTGAGAGGCCCATCGACACATCGAGGTCATTAGGGCCTTGAAATATATTTAAAACATAATAAAATCCCGATAGGGGAGAGATATAATCATTCACCACCTGAGACACTCCATAGGAGTGCTCAAATGGGCTCAAAGTACAATTGAGTGAAACACCTGCTAAAAAAAACCACATGTGTATCACTCCAATAAAAAACAAAACAAACATATTAAAACAATATATTAGTTAAAAAGACAAAACTAACATGTTAAAATAATTATTTTATTAAAGCATGTTAAAATGGATAAAACGACAAGACAAACACATTAAAGTATAATAAAATGTTAAAAAGGGTCTAAATATGAGATAAAATCCATATGAGCCACTTTATAAAAGTGACTCAAATGGCACTAAAAAGATTCGCCTGGCGTATAAAATGGAGTAAACAAATAACTCCTTCAGCGCTGTCGAGTAATAAAAAACGGTCACCTTTAAAATCAAGGGCCAGGCGAATAGGGGCATATCTGCGACACTCCACCAAAATGTGGTGCACAGTAAGGGGAGCATCGCAAAATTCACACACTGGAGGTGGATCCCTTCTGAGTAAAAATCCGTGGGTTAGAAATGTATGCCCGACGCGGAGTCTCGTCACGATGACCTCCTCTCTCCTAGACTTTCGTATAGAAGAGGGCCATCGCAACACACCGTCCCTGATGGACCGCAGCTTGTTCTGAGCAGGGGTCGAGACCCACTGCTCGTGCCAGGTGCGTAACACTCCACGCCGAACATAACCCTTAAGATCTAAAAACATGACACCCAGACTCGCCTCCGGAGGCAAGCTCGCTGCCTCCTTGGCTGCCTGGTCCGCCAGTTCATTCCCTGGAAGACCAGCGTGACCAGGAATCCAGCAAAAGGCGAGCCGGGTGCTTAATGAATCAATTTTTAAAATTTGTTCATGTATCATCTGCACGAGGGGATTCCAGGAATAAAGTGCGGACAAAGCAAACAGAGCACTCATGGAATCCGTGCAGATGAGAACAGAACGGTGACTATTTCGATATATAAAACACAAAGATTTAAAAATGGCATACAATTCAGCCGTAAAAACACTGGTTTCTTTAGGTAAACCAAATTTAAAATTGGATCCTTCCACAACAAAAGCACATCCCACGGAGGCTCCAGATTTAGAGCCATCAGTGTAGATTCGCTCAAATCCGTGAAAGCGAGTGGAGAGGAGCTCATTAAAGGTCCTCTCATATACAAAGTTTGGGGTGGTCGCTTTAGGGAACTTGGCAAGATCAAAATGGCATTTCGGAGGGCGTATTTTCCAGGGAGAAACTCGACCTGGTGATATGGGGATAGCCTTTGGCAGCACTATCCCACACGTGTCGAAAACCGATAGCATCCGGATCCCAACCGGCCTTGTACTACGCCATTTGGTTTCATACAAGACATTGTTAGGGGGATGAAAAACAGGGCGGTAGGCAACATGATCTGGCATGCAGTGCAGTTTGGACACGTAAGATGCAAGGAGGTAAGACCGCCGGTAAGAAAGAGGGGGCTCACCGGCGTCGGCACAGATGCTGACGACTGGACTGGTACGAAAAGCACCAGTAGCCAGTCGAATGCAAGCATGGTGGACGCTATCGAGCATCTTTAACGCCGAGGGTCTAGCGGAACCATAAAGAAAACTGCCGTAATCAAGTTTTGATCTCACCAAGGCTCTATAGAGGCGCATCAAGGTTTCCCTATCTGCACCCCAGGACCGACCGCTAACCACTTTGAGCAGGTTTAGTGCTTTTATAGACCTCGCTTTCAAGTCTTTGATGTGGGGGATCCAAGTTAATTTAAAATCAAATAAAAGTCCCAGGAACCTTACGGTCTCGGAGACAGGTAAAACAACGTTGTTCATTAAAATATTGGGGGCTAGCTGTATTCCGCGTAATCTATGGAAGTGGACGACAGTCGTCTTGGCCGCAGAGAAGCGAAAGCCATTACGAGATGCCCACAACCATAGATTGTTTACAGCGAGTTGTATCTGTCGTTCAGCCCTGTGGAGACTTGATGAATTGCAATATTATTATTATTATTATTATTTGTGTTTAGAGGCCCATCGACACAATGAGGTCATTAGGGCCTTAGCATTACATAGGTACATAGTAAAATCTCCATAGGAGAGAGACAGAATATTCACCTGTTTATATAAAAAGGTGAAGAGACAATATAAAAATACAATATAAAAGGAATGGTTCTCAATATGAGAAAAAAAAACCATTTGAGGCACTCCATAGGATTACTCAAATGGGCTCAAAGTACAATTGAGTGAAAAACCTGCTAAAAAAAACCACAGGTGTATCACTCTAATAAAAAAAACATATTAAAACAATATATTAGTTAAAAAGACAAAACTAACATGTTAAAATAATCATTTTATTAAAGCATGTTAAAATGGATAAAACGACAAGACAAACACATTAAAGTATAATAAAATGTTAAAAAGGGTCTAAATATGAGATAAAATGCAGATGAGCCACTTTATAAAAGTGACTCAAATGGCATTAAAAAGATTCGCCTGGCGTATAAAATGGAGTAAACAAATAACTCCTTCAGCGCTGTCGCGTAATAAAAAAGGAAGGTCACCTTTAAAATCAAGGGCCAGGCGAATAGGGGCATACCTGCGACACTCCACCAAAATGTGATGCACACTAAGGGGAGTATCACAAAACTCACACAATGGAGGTGGATCCCCTCTCAGTAAAAAACTATGGGTCAATGAAGTATGCCCGACGCGGAGTTTCGTCACGATGACCTCCTCTCTTCTAGACTTTCGTATAGAAGAGGGCCATCGCGACACACCGTCCCTGATGGACCGCAGCTTGTTCTGAGCAGGGGTCGAGACCACTGCTCGTGCCAGGTGCGTAAGACCCCACGCCGAACATAACCCTTAAGGTCTAAAAACATGACACCCAGACTCGCCTCAGGAGGCAGGCGTGCTGCCTCCTTGGCCGCCTGGTCAGCCAGTTCATTTCCTGAAAGACCGGCGTGACCAGGAATCCAGCAAAAGGCGAGCCGAGTGTTTAATGAATCAATTTTTAAAATTTGTTCGTGAATCATCTACACGAGAGAATTCCACGAGCTGAGTGTGGACAATGCCAACAGAGCACTCATGGAATCCGTACAGATGAGAACAGAACGGTGACACTTACGATATACAAAACATAGAGATTTAAAAATGGCATATAGTTCAGTCGTAAAAACACTGGATTCACCAGGTAGAGTAAATTTAAAATTGGATCCTTCCACAACAAAAGCACATCCCACGGAGGCCCCGCATTTTGAGCCATCCGTATAAATGCGTTTAAACCCTCGAAAGCGGGTTACGAGGAGCTCATTAAAGGTCCTCTCGTATAAGAAGTGTGGGGTGGTCGCTTTAGGGAACTTGGCAAGATCAAAATGGCATTGAGGTAGGCGTATCTTCCAGGGAGAAACTCGACCTGGGGATGTGGGGATAGCCTTTGGCAGGGCTATCCCACACGTGTCGAAAACCGAAAGCATCCTGATCCCAACCGGCCTTGTACTACGCCATTTGGTTTCATACAAGACACGGTTAGGGGGATGAAACACAGGACGATAGGCAACATGCTGCGCCATACAATGAAGTTTCGACACGTAAGATTGTGTCACACCCCCTTCTCCTCAACTGGACAAGGGCAGGTGAACACGTACAATAAGGTAAAGAGGGCATGAAAACAACAAGAAAATGAGTTAATTGCAGAAGAGCGTTAGGACCGCATATTTGTTGATAGGCCTATACTTGGACCTATTCAATCATCTGCCGCTATGAACCCTTCTCAAACACCATCCACTACTATACCTAAAGACTCAAAAGGAACGGTACGAGAGTCTTTTGTTTGATCAGCCAAAATTACTTTGAACTTGTCGATGTAAATTAAAGATTGCGAGTCTAATAAATAATTATTTATTTGAGAATAGATTAACAATAATTATATATGTATATATGTGACTATATATATATAAGTAACAACAGATAGTTACAAGAGAATTACATAAAATAAAAAAGGGTTATGCCCATAACAATACTGAGGCGCTGTATCCATAGCAACCTTGTCCTAACGGTTACTTTTACAATGTAGCCATTACATAAACAAAAAAAAGGAGGTAAAGGGGTTATGCCCATAACTATACTGAGGCGCTGTATCCATAGCAACCTTATCCTAACAATTAAATTCACTACGTAGCTTACAGCCCCTTAACAGGCCTCAGCGGCAACCCGCAGTGCGCGCTTCATAGTTACAAAACATTGGCGTATTACTTAAATGCCAACCCAAAAAGAAAGTAATATACTTATATTATTCTTAGCCCAAATTAATCCGGGCATTCGCCTTGTAAAGATAAGTTAAAAAAAAAATATAAAAGGTCCCTCATAGTTTCAATCACGGGACAACAAGCCGGAAGGGCAAAACCCTGGCAATATATTTAACAAATTATATATAGCATTACGTCATATTAATCTACGTACTTAGCCATTCTTACAATATTACAGAAAATGACAGATGAAAGTCGAAAGGAAATTTAGAATGTACTGGCCAAAAAGAGAATTTAGACCTAACCTATAGTCTATTTAAAATATTCTTTAAATATTTTCCAAACAGTAAATTTTGAGTAGTACGGCCGAAATTTGAATTTATACCTTTGGGAATAATCCCATCCCGTGATGTGTGTCCAAGACACGGGCAAACCAAGAAGTGCCGCTTAAGGCAAACGACATCAGATTATAAGCAATTTTTCTCTGAGAGGAGGGGAACATAGGGGAAGCCAAAAGAACATAGTAGAACATTCACATGAAACAGCGGGATTGGTGGTAAAGAACAAATAGGTCATTGGAGAGACGTCGGGAACATCACGTGATCACAGTCTGACCACTTCCCATGGGGCAACGTGAGAAATGCCACGCTCACCACGCCACACCTCCACAGTCTATCAGTTACGCCTTTTCACTCGGGGCGAGAACAATGTACACGGGCCGGGATGTTTGTTGATGAGACTTCACACACGGAGACCGAGAAACGGGGCAGTTTTGGTGAGTCTTGTTATGTCCACTCTTCGTGGTTGTAGACTTGGTGTTATTTAACTCATATTTGCTTCTTGCTTGTAACGTTGATCTCAAGCAACGTTACAAGATGCCAAAAGATAGGACCGCCGGTAAGAAAGAGGGGGCTCACCGGCGTTGGCACAGATGCTGACGACTGGACTGGTACGAAAGGCACCAGTAGCCAGTCGAATGCCAGCATGGTGGACACTATCTAGCATCTTTAACGCCGAGGGTCTAGCTGAGCCATAAACAAAGCTCCCGTAATCTAGTTTAGATCTGACCAGGGCCCTATACAGGCGCATCAAGGTTTCCCTATCAGC
The DNA here is from genome assembly GCA_039000515.1 of Timema cristinae. NCBI lineage: Eukaryota > Metazoa > Arthropoda > Insecta > Phasmatodea > Timematidae > Timema > Timema cristinae. Next base: position 27,268 of record JBCFYV010001925.1, on the reverse strand, counting down.
ACCCCAGGACCGGCCGCTTACCACTTTGAGCAAATTCAATGCCTTGATACACCTCGCTTTCAGGTCTTTGATGTGGAGGATCCACGTTAGTTTAAAATCAAATAAAAGTCCCAGGAACCTAACCCTCTCCGAGACTGGTAAAACAACATGGTTAAGTAAAATATTGGGGACTTGCTGTATTCCGCGTAATCTGTGGAAGTGGACTACCGTCGTCTTGGCCGCTGAGAAGGTAAAGCAACTATGCGATGCCCACATCCACAGATTGTTGACAGCTAATTGTATCTGACGTTCAGCTCTGTGGAGACTCGATGAACTGCAATAAATTGCGTAGTCATCCACAAAAAGACATGAACGGACAGGTACGCGCAAGTTGTCCACGATGCTATTTATCGCGATAGCGAATAACGTACAGCTTAAAATACTACCCTGAGGCACCCCATTTTCTTGAATAAAATCATCGGATAAGTTGTTTAACCTTACCCGGAAGTGTCTATCCGACATAAAATTAGATATAAAAATAGGGAGGTTCCCCGGAACCCGCAATTAAACAGAGTTTTTAAAATGCCGTACCGCCAGGTGGTATCGTACGCTTTCTCCAGATCGAAGAAGACAGCCAGAAGATGCTGCTTATGGAGAAAAGCGTCACGAATAGCCGTCTCTAGACAGACAAGGTGATCCACCGTGGATCGGTTACGGCGAAAACCACATTGAATATTAGATAGCAGATTGCGGGATTCTAAATACCATATAAGTCGCTTATTAATTATTTTTTCCAATATTTTACACAAACAACTAGTTAAAGCTATCGGTCTATAGCTAGTTGGCTCTAATTTATCTTTGCCACTTTTATATATAGGTATAACGGTTGCTTGCCTCCATAGTGAGGGGAACTGCTGAGATTCCCAAACACTATTATAGAGGTCTAAAAGAAGTGCCTGTCCGGCAGGGGGCAGCTGACGCAACATCTCATAATGAATGTCGTCTGGACCAGAGGCTGTGCTGCCGGCCTGGGACAGGGCATAGGTAAGTTCATCTTTGGTTAAGGGGGAGTTATAATCCTCCCCCCGACTTCGACCAAAATCCATAGCATGGCGCTCGATGTTCCGCTTATAAACTGCGAACTCGTTAGTGTAGCTCGCAGTGCTAGAAATATTGGCGAACATCGAGCCCAATACATTAACGACTTCCTCAGGGGAGGAGACACGTGAACCGTTAGACATGAGGGCAGGTATATTGTTATTGGAATTGTTGCTATTACGTAATTTACGGATATTATCCCAAACCTTAGTTGTGGGGGTGGATATTGTAAGGGTTGAAATAAATTTTCTCCAGGACTCTCTTCTGCTTTCACGAATGATACGGCGAGCTCGAGCACGTAGAATCCGGAATGACTCCAGGTTCTCCAAAGTAGGACGTCGGTGAAAAAGACGTAGGGCCCTTCGACGGTCAGAAATAGCCAACCGACACTCCTCGCTCCACCAGGGAACGGGACGGTGGCGCGGATTTGGCGAGGATTTAGGGATGGAGGCCCTCGCCGCCGCGATGACCGTCGAAGTAAAATACTCAGTCTTAACATCGACGTCAGGAGAAGGGGATTCGTGGAAAACGGCGAGCTCGCGGAATTTATCCCAGTCGGCACGTTTAATCACCCATTGGGGAACTCGTGCTGTGCTTGGGCAATCTTGGAGTGGGGAAAGCAGTATAGGGAAGTGATCGCTTCCACATAGGTCCGTATGGACATCCCAAAGGAAGAGGGCAGCGATACCTGGGCTACATAAAGTTAGGTCGATGGCAGAGGATACACCATTAAATGTAGAGAAGTGTGTCTGGGTCCCGGTGTTCATTAACACCAGGTTTCCCGAGACAAGAATATCCTCTACCATCCTCCCACGTGCGTCAGTAATATTGGACCCCCACACCAGGTTATGCGCATTAAAGTCCCCCAAGATGATATAGTGGGCGGGAAGTTGTATAAAGAGGGCCTCTAGGGTCCTCTTAGGAACACGCTCTCCCGGTGGGAGGTAGATGCAACATATTGTTACCTCCAAAGGGAGGGAGACTCTGACAGCAATCACTTGGAGATCAGAAATGATATTAATATTTGTGTGATATATATTGCTTCGTGCGAATATAGCCACACCTCCGCTAGCCCGATCAAAGAAAGGCTTGTCGGTACGATACACATCGTACCCACGAAGCATCGGGTTGTCATTAGGGCGGAGGTGGGTCTCATGCAAACACAAGATGGAAGGATGCAGGGAAGAAATTATTAGTTTGATTTCCTCTACACGAGCATAGAAACCCCTACAATTCCATTGAAGTAGCGACATAAGTTATTAGTATGAAATTTAGTTATCCTCGCAATCCATTTCACTATCCTTTAAGAATAAAAATTTGTTGAGGCCCTTTTTAGGCCCTCTTGCCTTTCCCAGTCTCTCCTGTACCTCTCGCTTCAGGAGAGGCTTCGGCTGATTTTTGAGAGGCTGGGTAGTCGGATCCTTGCGCGAAGGCTTTGTTAAGGCCTTCGACGCTCTTTTAATAGTATCCTTTTCGGCGGTCTCTCGCTGGTCCTTCTTCAAGGCACCAGTGGGACTCGCCTCTACGGCCTCACCTGCTTCGCCACTCATCCCGTCCTCTGGAGGCACAGAGGCGAGAGTGAGCAACTCAACAGTGGCCGCATGCAATTTATTTCCCCGAGGAGGGCTCTGGGGAGTTCCCCGAGGAGGGCTCGGGGGTGTTCCCCGCGGAGGGCTCGGGGGTGTTCCCGGAGGAGGGCTCGGGAGGGTTCCCCGAGGAGCCCTCCTGGGTGGTACAGGTGGGGGAGACGACTTAGGTGGTAGTTGTGCCCCTATCGACAATTTCGGCGACACCTTGGTTGGCGCGTGTTCAATACGGATGTCTCGAGCAGAGACCAATGGCACAGGTCGCGATGACGTTTTAGCGAGATTAACTGCGCAATGGCAATTGGGACAGTTAATGTTTTGGCTGACTATCTGGCTGTATGATGTTTGGAATACCGGAGCCTGACTAGATGCGTATTCCTTGCGTGCTTGGCATATGAGATCTTTTTTTCGGATTGAATCTCCAGGACTTTTTTTTCTACCTTCCATTTCGGACAGGCCCGAGACCAGGCAGTGTGTGGACCCTTACAGTTTATGCAGAACTTCGGAGACTCACATGGTGTTTCGTGAGCCTCTTGTCCACAATCCGCACAGGTCGGCTTACCACGGCATCGCAGCTTCGTATGCCCAAATTCCTGACACTGAAAACAGCGCCTAGGATTAGGGACATACGGCCGGACCCTGAGCACGTGGAAGCCTGCTCGGACCTCCTTTGGAAGGGTAGGTGTCGCAAAAGTTAGGATATACGTGTCAGTTTTTTTATCTTGTCCGTTCTTTTTGGTGCCAATACGGTACACTTCGGTGACGTGTTGAGGGGAAAGCTCCTCACAGATATCCTCAATGCTCACGCAGTCGAGGTCATAGCAAGTGACCACTCCCTTGCAAACATTGAGGAACCTGTGAGGTTCCACCTTCACCGGTATATGAGACGTATTGCTCAACGGTATTGTTCAACGGTATTTCCGAGATTGCCATTACTCTTACGGACTGGATGTCAGTTGTTGTCTGTATCATTATCGTGCCAATACGCAGTTTTTTTATTGATACGTCCGACTATGCTACACCATTTATCACTCTTTCGAGGATAAATGGGCTTACTCGCTTTAGAATTTCGTTTTCCTCTGCTCGAGACATTACCAGAAAGCGGGGCTGGGGCCTCACCACTTCCTGGACCTTTTCCATCGATGGGCTGGACGGCCTTACCCGTTTCCGCCTCTTATCAATATTACGGCCCTGTGAGGGGCCGGGCAGTGAGTTGCCAGCAGGGTTTGGCAGTACGATGCCAGCGGCGACAATATTATCGGCCATGCCGTAATTGGGGACAACCTACACAGTACTCGGATCGTAGACCTAGGGTGATCCAAGTTGGTACTACCACATATGGCCCTGTTAACTGTCCCGACGAGAGGCTCTATACGACGCTAGACATGACAACCTTCGCATAGAGCATCGCCGAGACAGAGGTCGTCGCAGCAAGTGGGTGTAGGAAAGTGCCAATTTTACGTCCGGGCCCTCATGAACGCAACCGATCTTTTCCCAAAGTAGGGTACCCGGTTATTGTCATCCCTAAGGCCCTTCTACTAAGGTATTGCAACCGGCGCACTTTCATTTAGGAGCTCAAGGCAGTGGTATCATATAATAAACAAAGAAGAGCCGGGTTAGTTGCCAAGGTCGTCAACGGAAAGGCCAAAGGCCTCTGTGCAGGATGAACGGTGGGGGAAAGGAAGAAAAAGGTAAGGATAGATAAAGCGAAGGGGGAAGAGTGAAAAAAAGGGGTGAAAGTGAAGGAAGAAGAAAATGATGTGAAAGGAAAGATATAGGATAGGTTTGTCCCACACGAGGTACGTCCTGCACAGAAGCCTCCCCTTTTAGTCGCTTCTTACGACAAGCAGGGTTACTGTGGGACTATTCTAAACCCCGTCCCGCAGGGGGGAGGAAAAGTGCAACTACCTGAAATTGAAACACCACCTGAACCATTGAACGGTTTACTTATCGGCACGGATCCAGATTCTAACGTGTTCCTGAAGTCAATTCGAACATTCAATTCATGCTTTCAAATGACATCGTTCGGAGCAACAGAAATAGTTCGAAATACTAATGCAAATGGTCAACAATACAATTCTACATTCAAAATCAGAGGCCAAGTTTATCATAAAATGGGCTCACTGCTGCCAATGCCATACGAACCACATAAATTTTTACAAATCTACTTCATGGGCGGCGAGGATTCCGGAAGCGCACTTGCCAATCGCGTGAATGCACGTTGTGATTATAATAACCTTGATTCGTTTTATGCCAGACGCATCGTCAGCGAGCTGGATGCTCTATTGAACGAGCACAACGAATTGTTGAAAATATTCAAATCACACATGCACAAATTACAAAGCGATAATCACGCTATCGTCATTAATCCTGATAAAACACCAGCTGGAGAGCATATTCGTAGATTCAATGCACCCGTTGTTGATGACGTTGCTGGAATCATGGTTGGCGATCGTACAGGTGCACGAGAAATTGTGATTCGTAGAAGAAATAATAATCTTCAGTTCATTGCTGATACACATCGTTCATATGACGCTCTCCAATATCCGCTAATATTCTGGAAGGGACAAGACGGATATTGCATAAACATAAAACAACGAGATCCCGTATCAGGTACTTCATTGATTATGAATTTGATCATTAATCATTTAACAAAACAATTAAATTATTGAACGTAATTAATTTAAATTAATTTTTATGAATGTATTATTACAGGAGCTGAAACAAACAAGAACGTTAGCTCAAAGGATTATTATGCGTACCGATTAATGATTAGACGCGGCCTGGACAACGTCATTCTACGATGTCGTGAGCTTTGTCAACAATTCATGGTCGACATGTACGCGAAGATTGAGGGCGAACGACTACGATACTTACGATATAATCAACTAAAGCTGCGTGCGGAAGAGTACATTCATTTGCGAGACGCTATCAACAACAACGCCGACGTCACCGAAATTGGTAACCATGTCATTTTACCATCATCGTACGTAGGCAGTCCACGTCATATGCAAGAATATATACAGGATGCTCTGACTTTCGTGCGCGAATATGGACGACCATGTTTATTTATCACGTTCACATGTAATCCAAAATGGCCAGAGATTGCATCTTTGCTATTGCCTGGCCAAAATGCAATACATCGCCATGACATTACAGCACGTGTGTTCAGACAAAAGTTGAAGTCTTTAATAAGTTTCATTACTAAATTACATGTATTCGGTCCCACACGTTGCTGGCTGTATTCGGTTGAGTGGCAAAAGCGAGGATTACCTCATGCACACATTTTGGTTTGGTTAATCGACAAAATCCGTCCTGAAGAAATCGATAGTATCATTTCTGCGGAAATTCCAGATCCGTCCACTGACCAACTGCTGTTTGATATTGTTACAACAAACATGATCCATGGTCCATGTGGTACTCTTAATAGTTCATCGCCTTGCATGGCAGATGGAAAATGTACTAAAAATTTCCCTAAAGATTTTACTAATGATACGGTCACAAATGTCGACGGATACCCAATATATCGTCTAAGAAATCCGATAATGGCGGACAATCATTTATTAAAAATATCAGCAACACAGACATTGATATTGACAATCGTTGGGTGGTGCCATATTCGCCTCTGCTGAGCAAGACATACAATGCTCATATTAATGTTGAGTTCTGCAGTTCTGTGAAGAGCATCAAATACATTTGCAAGTCCATAAAGGCAGTGATATGGCTGTGTTTAGAGTGGAAAATACTAATGTGAATGCTCTCCAGTGAATAAAAACGATGAAATAAACGCTCTACCAAATTGGTCGGTACATCAGCTCCAATGAAGCTGCTTGGCGTATCTTTGGTTTTCCAATTCATGAACGGGATCCAGCAGTTGTTCAGTTAGCCGTCCATCTTGAAAACGGTCAGCGTGTATTTTTCACGAACGAGACAGCGATTGATCGTGCAATAAATCCACCTAAAACTACACTCACTGAATTTTTTGAATTGTGTAATCGTGCGGATGATTTTTGGTGCCTTTGCACAAACATTACTCTATTCACAAGTACCACGCTATTTCACATGGACTCAAACAAAAACATGGATGCCCCGCAAGCAAGGCTCACCAGTTGCTGCATGTCTCAATTTATTTAAATCAAACGCCTTGGGGCGATTATTTACAGTCAATCCAAGACACACTGAGTGCTTTTATCTTCGACTGTTGATGGTTAATGTTACTGGCCCATTATCATTTCAAGATACACGTAAAGTGAATGGGCAACACTATCCAACGTATAAAGATGCATGCCTTGCGCTCGGCTTGCTGGAAGACGACAACCAGTGGGAATGTAGGCTTGCTGAAGCTGCATTGATTGAACTGTACAGCAATACAAATTCGTCTACTATTCGCTATAGTGTTGACTACATGTTTCCCAGCCCGAGCACAGATATTGTGGGATAATCACAAAGATTCAATGACTGATGATATATTGCATCAACATCGTACACGGTGCCACGATCTAACCATAACATTCAGCAACGCAATGTACAATGAAGCATTGATTGCTATTGAGGATCTTTGCATTGTCATTGCCAACTTACCACTCAGTCTTTCAGTATATGAATTCGCCAATCGAACGCATCTGATTTAATGAATACTGAAATGAATCGTGAACTGCAGTACAGTACTGTAGAATGGCAGCGTTTTGTTGCCCGCAATGTCCCACTAAGAATGAGGAACAAAGAACCATTTATGATCGCATTATGCTCGCAGTTTCAGCTGGACAAGGTGGGTTCTTCTTTTTGGATGCACCGGTGGAACTGGCAAAAAACATTCGTTATTTCGCTAATTCTTGCTGAAATACGATCAAATAATGGCATCGCATTGGCCGTTGCATCATCGGGCATTGCAGCAACTTTATTGGATGGAGGCAGAACAGCTCATTCAGTATTAAGCTGCCACTAAAATTCAGAATAACCCTGACGCAGTATACAACATTAAGAAACAATCGTCCATGGCCACCGTGCTGAACAGTGTAAAATTATCATCTGGGATGAATGTACTATGGCACACAAACATTCGCTTGAGGCGTTGAACAGGACATTGAAAGATATTAAAAACACCGACAAACTATTTGGCGGAACTCTGTTGGTCCTTTCAGGTGATTTCAGGCAAACACTTCCAGCCCATTCCACGTTCAAACATACGCTGATGAGATCAACGCTTGCTTAAAATCATCTCCATTGTGGCGTAATGTTGAAAAAGTACGCTGAAAGTAAATATGCGCGTTCAAATGCTTCAAGATCCATCCGCTGAAACATTTTCAAAACAATTCTTAGATATCGGAGAGGGAAAAAAGTTGCTTAGATGAACCTGGATACGTAAAATTACCGACCGATTTCTGCACAATCGCTGATTCGCAAGATACTCTCATTGAAAAATATTTCCCGATGTACACACACAGTACATAAATCATGAGTGGCTTGCAGAAAGAGCAATTTTAGCGGCAAAAAATGTAGCGTTGACAATTTAAATCTGAGATACAAATGTTGTTGCCAGGGAACTTGGTATCATATAAATCTATTGATACAGTTTGCGACGACAGCGAAGCAGTAAATTTTCCCACAGAGTTTTTGAACTCACTGGATTTGCCGGGCATGCCACCGCATAATTTACAATTAAAGGTTGGATCTGCGATTATCTTGCTTCGTAATTTGAACCCGCCCCGGCTGTGCAACGGTACGCGATTAGTCATTCAAAAATTAATGAAAAACGTGATCGAAGCCAGCATTTTAAAATGGAAAGTTCCGAGGTGAAAATATATTAATACCACGGATTCCTATTATACCTAACAGAGTGCAATTCAATTCAAACGTATTCAGTTTCCGATTAGATTGGCATTTGCAATGACTATCAACAAACCCCAAGGTCAAACGATGTCTATTTGGGCTTGATTTGAGAACACCATGTTTTTCACACGGACAATTATACGTGGCATGCTCTCGAGGGGGTAAACCATCCAGTTTGTTTGTGTTGCTAAAGATGGACTAACAAAAAATATTGTTCACGCTATAGCATTAAGAGATTGATATTGTTTGTTAGTGTTACTGTCGTAATTGATTAATTAATGATATATAATTTTAAGGAATAAATTATAATAACTTAAAAATAATGTTTGCCTTTTGTTATTTTTATATTCCCTCATCGTTCACAGCGCTCCATGCCTATTTCACGCATATACCACATTCTTACACACTTACAATAAGTAAGCTATTTTTTGTCTACACTAGAAATTACTTAAAAATTATTTATATGGCAAAACAACGTTTCCCGGTCAGCTAGTATATATATATATATATATATATATATATGCATATCTTTAATATTGTAATGGTTTTTTGTATCTATTAGTTACCCTGTAACTTTGTATATTGCCGCCGTGTCGTCATTTATCATGGTCAAAGGTAGTTGGGTGACTGATATGTGATTGTATGGACGCCATGTTTGGTATTAAAGTCTTTACTTTAAAAGTCATGTAAATTTTCTTGGGTGATGTGTTTACATAAAATTCCTCACGTTAAACTTTGGTCAATTTTGGCTTTAAAGATGAAAATATTTATGTATTAACGCCTTCCGATTTTTTACCTGGGGAAAATATATTTATATTGAAGTTATGTTTATTTAATGTTTTTATTTCGACCTCCTTTTTTTTAATATTTTTATAAAAATTTATGTTTAACTTCGAACTTCAACTTTATAAACTAAACAATATTATAAATTTGTAATTCTATTTATGTATATCCATGTTTTATTTACAAATAAACCAAATACTGTTATTCTCTTGGAAGTCCTTAACCTATTATCACGCTTCCTAATTAGTTAAAGTGGTTACACCACAAGCTTTCAGATGCTCCCCGTTGAATGGCCTGTTTTCAAGCTCTACTGGTCAGTTTTTTTGCCAAAAAAAGTTCTTATAGAACACTGTCAAGCTCTGACGTACTTATCAATATTCTCAGTTTTTAGCGTGCTCGCACAAGTGCACAATTAATCTTATTAAACATTTTTTCGCAGTATGTCCGGCAAAGTAGTAGACTGCACAATCTTTTAAGTGTTGTGTCTTTTCTTGAGATAATATTTTCCCCAATATTTTCTGAAATACAAAAATAATCATAATATACTATTTGCTTAGCTAGAATTAAAATAAATCCATATAGTTTTGTAACCCTAGCTCTAAAATTAGAGGGGCCCAAATTCACGAAAAGAAAATATAATCTAATGTTATTTAAAAATGTAAATAAAAAAATAGGAGTGAGCAGTGTGAGTTACTGTTTTGACAATGCTGGGTACATAATACGTCCCCACGCCCCCCGTGCACCGCAACTTAATCCTAGATGCGGAAAAAACTACGGCCTCCTTCAAAGATATATAAATATTAATATAGATAGGATAAAGTTGAAACAAAAAAAGGTGCCTGGATAGTGTACTTTCCTAAACCTAGGGATAACATGGCTTAAATATAGTATTAAAAAATAGCAAGTTTATTAAATATATGCCAAATTTTAACAAAATGCATATATTTAGAAGAAATTTAAACTTGTTACGCATAGATACAATAAACAGCAAAGACCACCGTTTACAATCGTAAGAATTGCGAAATATTACATTAAGACCGTTCAAATGATCAGCTAAATACCGTTCAAAATGATGGGTAAATAACTATCTTCAAAAAATAACAGATAGTAAGGAAAATCTTTAAACTATTTTCTATCATAGCTCACATTTTCCACAGAATTATATATTACTCTTAAAATCTAAAGTTTAATCACGGTGACAAAAAAACCAATCCATACATTTTATCAATCTTATTAGCCGTAAAGAGCGTAAGTCCTAAATTATATAGCAGACCATCATATCGAATATGAGCGACTATAATCATCGATATTTCCAAAAGGAAAATATTTCAAAACAAATTAAATGTTTTTATTTAAATACCATAGGAGTATTACGCAAACAAAGTTAATTCAATGTCTATTAATACAAAGCATAATGCACAGCATCACTAAAATTTGAATATTTCTATATAATATTATTAATGAACTCTCATAATAAAACATTACCAAATTAAATGTGAAATCTAATTCACAAGTTAAGTAGTTCAAAGTTGATTCAATTTTTATAAATGCCAACCATAACGCATAACATTACTAACTTTGAATAATACGATATAATATTATTAATGAATTCTCCCAAATAAAACATTACCAAATTAAATGTGAAATATAATTCACAAGTTAAGCAGTTCAAAGTTAATTCAATTTTTTATAAATGCCAAGCATAACGCATAACATTACTAACTTTGAATATTCTGACATAATGTTATTAATGAATCTCCCAATTAAATCATTAACAAATTAATTGTGAAATACAAATCCCAATTTAAAGTAGTTCAAAGTTAATTCATGTTCTAGGAAACGAAGAATAATACTGAACTTCTAATTTATAAAAAAAAATGGCCGAAAGAGAATTTTGAATAATTACAAATTTATCATTACGCCAAAAGTGGATTTCTCCTTACATTTTAAATAAGTCCTTGAAGCCTCGGCTTCGTCTTACTACTTCCAGGTCAAGTCCAAGAGTGCAGTCTTTTTTCATGGACGGTCTTTTATACGATGCACAAAACTCGTTGAACAGGTGAGGTGGGATCAAAGAGTTTAACACAGGGGGGGGGGGGGGGGGACGTGCGTGACAACGATAACGTCTATTTTATTCTCGAAACGACTGGTGGTACTGGCCCCTTCTACAATGGCATCTCTTCTCTTCTCATGGTCATTGGGTTGGCATTGAGCATGGCAGCGGTCTCTAGCGGGCGAAGTTTGATTCTCCGCTCGGAGCTGGCAGTTGTTCGCGGCTGATAATGTGGCCAGACGTGTTGTTATTAGTTCGTTCATAAGCCTGGACGGTGAGTTTGGTTAAGTGTAGTTGTTGATGACTTGCCCATTTTTATTTGACTTGTAGCTTAAATTGCTACAGTTTATTATTGAACATTGCCATTTCCAATATTAACTTAGCTGAAATATTTTCAAGTAACTTCCTTTTCAATATTACCTGAAATTTTTTCAGATGGATTTAAAGATGACATGTGGGATTTTTCCAAAGCTGTGGTCGATGATAATACACCACTTTTACCTTTAAATGCACAGCCACCATTGTCAAATATTGTTAGATATTTGTGGCTAATATTGACTGCATAGAAATATAATTATTTCTTCATTTTAGAAATTAAATAGTTAATACATTTTATTTACACATTAATAATTTTGAATAAACTTCCCTTAGTTTTAATTCTATAATAATATATTTACTGTCCCCTTCTGATTATAATTTAGTATTCACACAAAGGTAGCTTTCCATATTTTGACCTTTTTATAGTTTACATTTTAAATTTAATTTCTACTTACTGCAATACATTTTTATATATTCTTTTATTGGCTTTTAACTGGCAGGGATCTGTGTAACGGAGACTTGTACGTCTTCCCATAACATGAATCGCAAACTTACCGGGACCGTTTTAATAGTGTTTAATTAATGATTTTACACTAATTTTATTTAATAGTAATTAATATGCAATATTGTCTGGCATACTTTACTATTATCATTATCATCATAGCAAGAATATTCCGATAAAATAAATACTAGCACTTAGATCACAAAAATCTTATAGTAATGGCAAATATATTCTACAATACATTGACAGAATTACCTGAAATGTCTTCTTGAGGGTCGTCCTGAATTTTTTCAAGAGACAATGTATTTTCTCTTTCTTCACTGTTCTGTTGCAATAGTGTAAGATTTAAGGTTTCATCTTCATATGCCTCACAGTTTGCCGATTGAGGGGATACACAATCTCACATACTATTATGTTGTAGGTTAAGTTTGAATTGTCAGATTTCTATAATAACTACATCGCTCCTGTATTACCGAAAATAGATTTTCTAAGGGATCTTGTTGAAGTCTTGAAGTAAGGAGGAAATTAATTCCATCCCGTTGGAGGTTCTTCTAGACTGCTATAATACTCACTAAAGTTAAGCGAAGCTTATGAAATGTGGGGTGAAGTTTTTTATTTCCATCTGCAAGTTTCCCACAGGCTAACCCAAACGATCGCCGTTCTTAAATTCTCTTCGATTTGAATGTTCGTGTCCGAAAGAGGTTTTCTATGTGGATTTGGATCTTTTGGAGATCTATTTAAATTATCAAACAAATCATTAATTTTTTGAACAAAATTGGCAGTTGCTATAATTTATTCTTTATTTATACAGTCGTTTGTGGAAGAATGTGTCTTAAGTGCAGAATAAACGGAGTGGATAAATATTTGAGCAGTCAATTTAACGTTCATTTTGTCAAATGGCCCAGGATGAACATGTTTTTCACTAGTTTGGGAGCTGCCCTGACTGTCTTTGATAAGCTGTTGGTGACCTGGGGGTCTAGGGGTAAGGTGTCAGACTTCTATGCTGGCGGCCGGGGTTCAATCCTGGGTCCCGGCACAGATTTATATGAATTACCAAACCCTTCCTTTAACCTCTGACAAGACTCTTGTGAAAGTGGGAAATGCCAGGCCTCCACCGTGGTTCGGATTCAACGTTAAACTGTAGGTCTTCATTTCATCTCACAATCACCCTACCATTTCACAATTAGCGTAATTGCGTATAACCCGAACGGTAGTAAGACGCGTGCTAATAATAATAATAATAATAATAATAATAATAATAATGATAAGTTGTCACTTATTGCCAAACTTTCTATAGCCTCCCATGTTATATTTCTCTTAATCAAGAAATCGTAGTTATAAGATTATTTCTTATACATTTCAAAGATAGGGTACGTCAAAAATTATAAAAATGTTGTGTTCTTTAAGCAAAAAATTAGGGCTGTTCCAAACTCACGCCGAGGTTTTCGATTACTTTTTGATTTGAGACATACTGGTCACAAACTGTAGCTCTTACTTTAAAACCAAATCAAGAAGAATCAACTAAACGTGTCTCATTGGGCCAGATGATAGAAAGTATGCAAATTGAATGTTCCAGGAGTAAAGTAAACCCCATACCATTAAAGACAAGAGCTTGCGATGCAAGAGACTTACTCCTACCTAACTGGCCCAAAATCTTGTCTGCCTTCTTCGAGGTCATTTGTGAATTATAGTTGAGCCACTTTTTGATAGTCATTTCATCAAATAATAAAACACATTCTTTCTGTACGCTGACATGCATTTCACTTTGTTTTAGTTATTCCTTAACTTCCTCTGAAATTCCTGGCCCAATGTTAATCATAACTAACACACCTTCGTACAGTTTTCTCACTAGGTAATTTAAACCCTTGATTCAGCCAAGATGTGTACAAAGAAGGGGATTTGTAAAATGTCTAAATAGCGAAATATCTTTCATCTTTTTCCCATAGTATGCGTCTTTTGTGGTTGAGCTGCATTTTAATTAATGTGTAGGGTACCCCCGACACATGTTCGCTTATCAATAATGGATTTTTTTTTGTGACGGTGAAAATGTAATTAGCTTCTCTTTCCATCAAGAAGTAATGTTGTTTCTGTAAGTTACCTCCTAAGATTTATTTATCTTGGAGTTGTATCGCTGCCTTGTAATGTTTCACTACTTAGGGACAGCAGAGGAACAAACATTTTTGTGAGATAAAAGGACTGTTTTATTTTTGGGGGGAGCTAATGGTTCTCTCTCAGATGCTCTAACACAAATATTTTCTGTGTTAATTCTCTTAGTGGTTGTAGAGCTAATTTCTCCTGGAGTTGGTGGATATTCACAGTTATTGAAAGATTCTAATACTTTTGTTTCGGGAGGAACACTATTATTTCATGCGGTTCATACATAAGGGGTGTTGCAAATAATTCAAAGACTTTTTTAATTCATTTTTTAAATTGATCACCGGAAAAGTGATTTAAGCACACAACTCTTTTTGCAAGTTGTTTATCTGTTAGTTCTAGGAGAGCCTCATTACCAGAGTGTAGCACCCAATCTAGACATCTATAACAGAGATGATAATAATTGATAGCCTTAATAAGCTTGTGATCTACCCCCAACATTATCCCACACAAATAACGCCAGAGTAAGCACAAGAGAGTTATACATTTTATTTCGAAAATAACATGATACAGCCAATGAGGTAGAGGCACATAAGAGTTAAAGCACAAGCGAGGGTATAAGCCAGGTGGGACACAAGGGTTCCGCAAAGGCCAGATGGGCACTATTATTATTATTTTTAAAGGCCCATCGACACATCTAGGTCATTAGGGCCTTGAAATATATTAAAAAACATAATAAAATCCCATAGGGGAAAGAGATAAAACATTCACCATCTGAGACACTCCATAGGAGTGCTCAAATGGACTATTGGTATAAATTAAGTGATACACCTGCTAAAAAAAAAACCACAAGTGTATCACTCCAATAAAAAGACAAAACAAACATATTAATATATAACACGTTAAAAAGACAAAACATGTTAAAATGATAATACACTAAAAAGACAAAAACAAAAATGTTAAATTGTAATAAAACTGTTAAAAAGATCTCAATGTGAGATAATATCCAAAAGAGCCACTTTATAAAAGTGACTCAAATGGCATTAAAAAGATCCGCCTGGCGTATAAAACGGAGTAAACAAATAACTCCATCCGCACTATCGCGTAATAAAAAACGTAAGTCACCTTTAAAATCAAGAGCCAGACGGATAGGGGCTAATTTGCAACACTCCACCAAAATGTGATGTACACTAAGGGGAGTATCACAAAACTCACACATGGAGGTGGATCCCCTCTTAGTAAAAAACTATGGGTCAATGAAGTATGCCCGACGCGGAAGTCTCGTCACGATGACCTCCTCTCTTCTAGACTTTCGTATAGAAGAGGGCCATCGCGACACACCGTCCCCGATGGACCGCAGCTTGTTCTGAGCAGGGGTCGAGACCCACTGATCGTGCCAGGTGCGTAAGACTCCACGCCGACATAACCCTTTAGATCTAAAAACATGACACCCAGACTCGCCTCCGGAGGCAGGCGTGCTGCCTCCTTGGCTGCCTGGTCCGCCAGTTCATTCCCTGGAAGACCAGCGTGACCAGGAATCCAGCAAAAGGCGAGCGGGTGATTAATGAAATCAATTTTAAAATTTGCTCATGTATCATCTGCACGAGGGGATTCCAGGGGTAGAGAGTGGACAATGCCAACAGAGCACTCATGAAATCCGTGCAGATGAGGACAGAACGGGGACTACTTCGGTAAACAAACACAAAGATTAAAAATGGCATATAATTCAGCCGTAAAAACACTGGTTTCTTTAGGTAAACCAAATTTAAAATTGGATCCTTCCACAACAAAAGCACATCCACGGAGGCTCCAGATTTAGAGCCGTCAGTGTAGATGCGCTCGAATCCGTGAAAGCGAGTGGAGAGGAGCTCATTAAAGGTCCTCTCATATACAAAGTTTGGGGTGGTCGCTTTAGGGAACTTGGCAAGATCAAAATGGCATTGAGGTAGGCGTATCTTCCAGGGAGAAACACGACCTGGGGATGTGGGGATAGCCTTTGACAAACTATCCCACACGTGTCGAAAACCGATAGCATCTGATCCCAACCGCCTTGCACTACGCCATTTGGTTTCATACAAGACACGGTTAGGGGGATGAAACACAGGACGATAGGCAACATGCTGCGCCATGCAATGAAGTTTCGACACGTAAGATGCTTGAAGATAGGACCGCCGGTAAGATAGAGGCGGCTCATCGGCGTCGGCACAGATGCTGACGACTGGACTGGTACGAAAGGCACCAGTAGCCAGTCGAATGCCAGCATGGTGGACACTATCTAGCATCTTTAACGCCGAGGGTCTAGCTGAGCCATAAACAAAGCTCCCGTAATCTAGTTTAGATCTGACCAGGGCCCTATACAGGCGCATCAAGGTTTCCCTATCAGCACCCCAGGACCGGCCGCTAACCACTTTGAGCAAATTCAATGCCTTGATACACCTCGCTTTCAGGTCTTTGATGTGGGGGATCCAAGTTAGTTTAAAATCGAATAAAAGTCCAGGGACCTTACGGTCTCGGAGACAGGTAAAAACAACGTTGTTCATTAAAATATTGGGGGCTGGCTGTATTCCGCGTAATCTATGGAAGTGGACGACCGTCGTTTTGGCTACAGAGAAGCGAAAGCCATTACGCGATGCCCACTACCAAAGATTGTTAACACTCAGTTGTATCTGTCGTTCAGCCCTGTGGAGACTTGATGAGCTGCAATAAATTGCGTAGTCATCCACAAAGAGGCATGAACGAACAGGTGAGCGCACGTTGTCCACAATACTATTTATCGCGATAGCGAACAACGTACAGCTCAGAATACTACCCTGAGGCACTCCATTTTCTTGAATAAAATCATCGGATAAAGTGTTATTTAACCTTACCCGAAAGTGTCCATCCGACATAAAATTAGATATAAAAGAAGGAAGGTTTCCTCGAAACCCCGAATTAAAAAGTGTTTTCAAAATGCCGTACCGCCAGGTGGTGTCGTTACGCTTTCTCCAGATCGAAGAAGACAGCCAAGAGGTGCTGTTTATGGAGGAAAGCGTAACGAGCTGCTGTCTCAAGGCGAACAAGGTGATCCACCGTGGATCGGTTACGGCGAAAGCCACATTGCATATGGATAGTAGATTGCGGGATTCTAGATACCATATAAATCTTTTATTGATCATTTTCTCTAATATTTTGCATACACAACTAGTTAAGGCTATCGGTCTATAACTAGTTGGCTCTAATTTATCCTTGCCACTTTTATATATTGGGATAACGGTTGCTTGCCTCCACAGTGTTGGGAATTGACGAGATTCCCAAACACAATTGTAGAGGTCTAAGAGGAACGCCCGTCCAGCAGGGGACAGTTGGCGCAACATTTCGTAATGGATATCATCCGGGCCAGAAGTTGTATTGCCGCCTGGGACAGGGCATAGGTAAGTTCCTCTTTAGTAAAGGGGAGTTATAATCCTCCCCCGACTTTGGCCAAAATCAATAGTAAGGCGCCCGATGCTGCGCTCGTTAGAGTAGCTCGCAGTGCTAGAAATAGCGGCGAACATCGAGCCCAATACATTGGCGACCTCCATAGGGGAGGAGACAAGTGAACCGTTAGACATGAGTGCGGGTATATTATAAATGGTATTTTTGCTAACTACGTACTTTACGAATGTGATCCCAAACCTTGGTTGTGGGAGTGGAAATAGTAAGGGTAGAAATAAACTGTCTCCAAGACTCTCTTCTGCTTTCTCGAATAATACGGCGAGCTCTAGCACGTAGAATCCGGAATGACTCCAGATTCTCCGAAGTAGGACGTCGATTAAAGATACGCAGGGCTCTTCGACGGTTAGAAATAGCAAGCCGGCACTCCTCGTTCCACCAGGGAACAGGACGTTGGCGCGGGTTTGGCGAAGATTTAGGGAGGGATGCCCTCGCCACCTTGATGACCGTCGAAGTGAATTTTCCTGCCTTAACATCGACGTCGGGAGAATGGGGTTCGTCGAATACGGCGAGCTCGCGGGATTTATCCCAGTTAGCACGTTTAAGAACCCATTGGGGTAACCGTGCTGTACTGGGAGGATCTTGGATTTTTGAAAGCAGAATGGGAAAGTGATCGCTGCCACATAGGTCCGAGTGAACCTCCCAAAGGTAGTGAGCAGCAATCCCGGGGCTACATAGAGCTAGGTCGATGGCAGAGGATACACCATTAAAGGTGGAGAAGTGTGTCTGGGTCCCGGTGTTCATTAACACCAGGTTTCCCGAGACAAGAATATCCTCTACCATCTCCCGCGGGCGTCTGTAAAATTAGACCCCCACACCAGGTTATGCGCGTTAAAATCCCCCAAGATGATATAGGGGGTGGGAAGTTGTATAAAGAGGGCCTCTAGTGTCCTCTTGGAAACACGTTCACCTGGTGGGAGGTAGATGCAGCATACAGTTACCTCCATAGGAAGGGAGACTCTGACAGCGATCACTTGGAGATCTGAAACAATATTAATATTCTTATGATATATAGTACTTCGTGCGAATATAGCCACACCTCCACTAGCCCGATCAAAGAAAGGCTTGTCGGTACGATACACATCGTACCCACGAAGCATCGGGTTGTCAGTTGGGCGGAAGTGGGTCTCCTGCAAACACAAGATGGAAGGATGCAGGGAAGAAATTATTAGTTTGATTTCCTCTACACGAGCATAAAAACCCCTACAATTCCATTGTAGTAGCGACATAAGTTATTAGTATGAAATTTAGTTATCCTCCCCAATCCAATTCACTATCCTTTAAGAATAAAAATTTGTTGAGGCCCTTTTTAGGCCCTCTTGCCTTTCCAGTCTCTCCTGTACCTCTCTCTTCAGGAGAGGCTTCGGCTTATTTTGGAGAGACTGGGTAGCCGGATTCTTGTTCGAAGGCTTTAAGGCCTTCGACGCTTTTTTAATAAAAATTTTTTCGGCGGTCTCTCGCTGGTCGTTCTTCAAGGCACCAGTGGGACTCGCCTTAGCGGCCTCACCTGTTTCGCAACTCGCCCCCACCTCCAGAAGCCCAGAGGTGGGTGCGAGAGGCTCAACAACGGCCGCCCTTGATTTAGTACCCCGAGGGCGGGCCCGGGGGGATTTCCCGAGGCGGGCTCGGGGGTGTTCCCCGAGGTGGGCTTGGGGGATTTCACCGAGGTGGGCTCGGGGGGATTCCCCGAGGTGGGCTCGGGGGGGTTCCCCGGGGTGGGTTTTGGGGGAATTCCCGAGGAGGTCTCCTCGGTGGAATAGGTGGGGGAGGACGACCGTTGTGGCGGTTTGGCCTCCTTTAAAAATTTAGGCGCCACAGAAGTTGGCGCGGGATCAACATAAGTGTCTCAAGAAGAGACCAATGGCACTGGTCGCGTTGGCTCCTTAGCAAGATTAACTGCGCAATGGCAGTTTGGACAGTTTATATTTTGACTGACAATCCGGCTATATGAAGTTTGAAATACCGGAGCTTGACTTGATACGTATTCCTTGCGTGCCTGGGCATATGAGATCTTCTTCTCAGATTGTATCCCCTGGACTTTCTTCTCTACCTTCCATTTAGGACAGGCCCGAGACCAGGCAGAATGCGGACCCTTGCAGTTGACGCAGTATTTAGGAGACTCGCATGGTGTTTCATGAGCCTCCTGTCCACAATCCGCACAGGTTGGCTTACCACGGCATCGCAGCTTCTTATGCCCAAATTCCTGGCACTGAAAACAGCGCCGAGGGTTAGGGACATACGGCCGGACCCTGAGCACGTGGAAGCCTGCTCGGACCTCCTTCGGAAGGGTAGGAGTCGCAAATGTTAGGATATACGTATCCGTCTTCTTTTCTTGTCCATTCTTTTTTGTGACAATACGGTACACTTCGGTGACATGCTGGGGGGAAATCTCCTCACAGATCTCCTCAATGCTTACGCAGTCGAGGTCATAACAAGTGACCACTCCCTTGCAAACATTGAGGAACCTGTGGGGCTCCACCTTCTCCTGTATATTTGCCGTATTACTCAACGGTATTTCGGAGATCGCCATAATATTTGAGGATTGTGTGTCGGTCATAGTCTGAATCATAATGTTGCCATCACGCAGTTTCCTTATTAAAACGTCAGATTTTGCTGCTCCATTTATCACTCTTTCGAGGATAGATGGGCTGACACGTTTCAGATCTAGACTTTCTTCAACTCGAGACATCACCAGGAAGCGGGGCTGGGGCCTCACCACTTCCTGGCTTTTTATCAAGACAGGGCTGGACGGCCTTACCCGTTTCCGCCTCTTATCATTAATACGGCCCTGTGAGGGGCCGGGCAGTGAGATGCCGCGGAACTTGGCAGTACGGTGCCAGCGGACAGTAAGGTGTCAGCTGTGACAATAAGCTCATTCATGAGTGGGAGGACAACCTGCAAAAGTACTCGGATCGTAGACCAGGTTGATCCCAGTTGCTTCTACCATATAGGGCCCTGTTAACTCTTCCGACGAGAGGCTCCATACGACGCTAGACATGACAACCTTCATATGGAGCATCGCCGGAAGAGAGGTCACCGCAGCAAGTGTATGCAGGAAAGTGCTAATTTTACGTCCGGGACCCTCATGAATGCAACCGGTCTTTTCTACAGGTAGGGTACCCGGTTGTCATCCCTAAGGCCCTTCTACCAAGATATTACAACCGGCGCACTTTCATTAGGGAGCTCAAGGCAGTGGTATCCAATAATAAACAAAGAAGAGCCGGGTTAGTTGCCAAGGTCATCAACGGAAAGGCCAAAGGCCTCTGTGCAGGATGAACGGTGGGGGAAAGGAAGAAAAAAGTAAGGATAGATAAAGCGAAGGGGGAAGAGTGAAAAAAGGGGGAAAGTGAAGGAAGAAGAAAATGATGTGAAAGGAAAGATATAGGATAGGTTTGTTCCACACGAGGTACTCCTGCACAGAAGCCTCCCCTTTTAGTCGCCTTTTACGACAAGCAGGGGTTACTGCGGGACTATTCTAAACCCCGTCCCGCAGGGGTGGATGGGCACTAAAATAATAACAGACAACAGGCGACCCCTTATTCTTAGACGTCCAGAATGGCGTCATGGCAATAAAATCTAATAAGAGAGCAAACACATGCCCAAAATCTAAAATATTTGGTGAGTTAAGAGCTCAAGTACCCAACCTAAACAACGCTAGAGGCATTAATATAATCCCTGACATAATATAAAGTTCAAAGTCAAGTAAGAATACCTAAATGTTTTAATTACAAACGGAGCGCCCTCCGTGGATATAGGTACTGGGTGTCCCCACATTTAATAACCTATAAAAATAGACATAATCAAAAGAGACTACAATAAACTATCCTAACTTTAACAACCAACAAAGTGTCCGTACAAGAATTAATCTCTCCGCCGACTCGCGGTCCCACATTTAACTAAACTCGAAAAGAAACAAGGCAGTAAAAATAAATTATCTCTACCCTTATAAATAGGTCCTGGTGGCAAGAAATAAAGTTAACGTAACGTAGTTTTCCCAGATTAGATACAACAAATCACTAAACATTCCATGATGCGGAAATTGAAGTACAAAAAATATAAATGGAGACAAAAGTTATCCCCAAGTAACATTGCCTTATGGGCAAGGATCAAAATATATGATCATAGCAATATATATTAATCATAGCTATATATAAATATAATGAAAGTCCCGAGACATTGAATTTTGAAAGATAGATGTTTAAACCCAAAGTGAATTTAGAAAATAGTGACTAGCCTACATTATAGTTAGGCTATTTACCTTGTAAGCCAGAGTGTAATGTGTAACTCTACTCTGGGCTCCGACCATTATATACCTACGGTAATGTGTTCTCAGTGCGCGGAGTAAGGGGGGGGGGGTTTCAGAACACTCTCGAGAGCCTACGAGCATCGGCCACAAGCACAAATACAGTCCATAGAAGTTTTAAAATGCGCCTGGCAGCTCGCACTCATCGACGTTCGCTTGTCTGTTTGTTCCCTTGGAAGAATGGGGGGGGGGGGGGGGGGGGTGGCTCTCCCAACACGGCCAGCAGCGAGCCTTGAACTCGGGCTCAGTTGAATGTGGATTTTGTAGTGGAGTGCATCTCGGGTTTATTGTAGACGAGTCGGAACGAGTCAACTGGGGTGCAGGTAGTGGTGATTAACTTCTTCTATGTCATGTTGTAACAAGGTTACAAGCTCATATTTTATATACAACTGAATGTTGGTCAAGATGTTTATAAATTACGCTGGACAATTTTTTTTTATCATAAACCTGATTTATTTTGTTTAATCATTTTTGTATATTTTATATATATATGGGAGACCGGGGCTGGTTGTAACAGTGACAATATTGCCGCCATTATTCGTTTGAGTGACTTGTCAGTTTGGTCACAATAGCACTGGTGAAAGCTTTCAGTTTGAATTGTGACTATGAGAATCGGATGTCTGTACGTGCATCAAGAGAAAAACGATAATTTTTCTATAAGGTAAGAAAATATTGTTCAATAGATTTTTACCACTATTCTCAGTAATTTATATTGTTTTGTAATATTTTTTTCAACACCCCAATTCTTGTAGTTTAATATGGTTAGCCCACATAAACTAATAATTCATTTAATGGCGTCATGTTGGGTAGGTTGTAAACACCAAGTTTTGTCTTTACAACCAACCTGTTTTCTGTTACAACCCGCCCGCTTGTTTTGTTTAGATATTTCGAATGCTATTAGTGTCCTATGAAATTTTACCATAACATTTATATAATCACATTTAATACTACTTCCAAGTATAAAAAATATGGTGATTTTTTTTCACTCCATTTCCGTTTAGCTACTAAAGAGTTATGAATAAAATAATAAAATTTAGAATGTAATTTTAGATGCGGAACTACAAGAGGAAGTCTGATCGGGGTAACACTAATGTTGATGTGTTGGAAAAGCAACTCAGCTTTATGAGAGAGGTAACATCCATCAGACAATCTGCAAAAAGTTACAACATCTGCAATGTGACCCTTAAAGATACATCACAAGAAAAAATAAACGTAAGCTGTGAAACTACAATATAATTATATCATATTTATAAATCAACTATATTCGACTAATCCCTCATTCTAATTTGGAGTTATTTTTTTTACTGGTGGAAATTTGATTCTGAATACAAAGAAAATCTAAGTCAAGCTTAAGAATAATGAAGGTGAAAATGATTAACCATAATTAATTTGTTAAATTTTATTTTTTATAATATTTATAAGATATTAATTTCCCTAAATGTGCACCGGGGGGGTGCACAACGGTTGGGTTAATATAATGATGGAAACAAGAGAAGGTTGGAGTTAATGCAATTTAATGATATAATATACAAGAACAAAGGACATATAAGCATATTGCATTAATTTCAACAAGTACTTTGTCATATATAACTTACAATGATAAGTGGCAGCGTTGCCTAAGCCTAGACCAACTGGGGGCGTGATGCGTCCCGATAACAACGCAGACTACAAAGCTACGTAATAAACAATACTATAAACTAGGTAAGTTGGCGCGTAGGCAAGATTAGTTCGTACATCAGGCAAGTCTAGTTCTGTTATAATAGAGAGCCTGCACAACAGCTACAACCTTTACACAGGGTAAAAACAACGTACTTGAATATACAACACATACGGGATAGTCCTGGAAGGGACGCGTCCCACTGGTTGAGCACCTGAAGGGTGACCAGTACAACCTTGCTTAAATAAGAAACTAATGACTGCCGCAACCGCGCCCAAGGGGCAAAGGCGGCTCAGTCCAGTGTACTCTTAAGAGAGTTACAAAATTTAATCTAAGAATCAACCACGGGCCAATCATGGATAGAACATGCGGACCCATTGGTTAACTACCAACTCAATTATAGGCCATGACTTGTAAACCCAATTAGGCATGAATCTGCGGCTCATATAACAAGAACTATCGCCTGCCCTGGAAGCTACCACAATAAGGCACCTATGGTCACATAGTACGTGCCGTGGGATTAACATCCAACGTGAGCCTGGCCTTTAAGGACCAGTCTCTAGGGCGCGGAGGCGCGCTACACCGCAAGTGTATTAGTACCTTACTTTCTAATAAGGGAGAGTCTACTCTCAGCCTATCCTATATAACTAGTCATACAATGATATCATAACCGCGTCTCAGATAGACACGTAATATTCCTATCTCTATCTCTAATGATTAATTATACTAACTATCCTGCGAGGAAATAGACTAAACCTAACAGTTGAGTTTTAAACTTGGAGTTTACTCGAGAGATCAAGCCCTTGAATTAGGTTGGCCCTGCGACTTCTTCTGTCCAAGGGACCCATTTCCTTGACCGCAGGTCCGATGTAGATTATGTAGATTACGTAGACCAGATGTAAACGCGTTGGCCTGTTAGCGTGGTGGAGGTTTCCCAATCGTCCCCTGACGTGTTCTGCCATTCTTCAAGCAAGCAGGCGAATATATAGTTGGCAGAGCCCACGTGGTGAATTGGTGCGTAGGAAGGGAAGGGGGATCTTCCCTGAGCTTCTAGGAGGCTAAGGGGGATCTTCCCGAAGCTTCTAGATGGTCGAGGCACGCGGGTTTCGTAGTCCACCATGAAGCAGTCAGTCGGTTTGAAATCGTGGTCGAAAGCGGAGCTCTCCTCGCTTTCTTTCTGTGTTGTGTTAATAGCTGGGGCACCGAACTCTGAGGTTGACTCGGCGCAATAGGTATGTAACAGAGACATATATTATGGGCGAGGCATTTAACATTAGTTTGTTATTACTTTTGATAATATGCAGGCACTAACAGAATATACGTTCTTTTTCATTCGCTACTTTTGAACGGGGCTAAAACAGTTTAGCCCGTTACAAATGTAATTTGCAGTTTTCTCTAATTAACTAACGAAACTTGTACTGACTGTGTCTTGTTTCAGGAGCAAAGGAACCTAGGCTGATCCTCAAGTGGACTGGAAGCCTCTGGCTGGATATTATGGAAATTAGACAGGTTTTCACTCCAATGCAGGAAACTGTTCTTGTTACTTACATTGAAACTTGCTCGGATATTTATTTTGGACTCACGCACGCGATTTGCGATGTATTGCTTACCTGTGTGGGAAGCACTACAATGTTACGATGCCAAAAAACTGGTGTGACAATGAAACAGCTGGTGCAGACTGGCTCTCATCATTTTTATGAAGCGTCATTCGTCATTATCTATTATTATTATTAGCACCGCCGTCTTACTACTCATTCGGTTCGTCACTATCGATTCGAACTCCGGAGGCTATTAGTATAGGCCGAGCATCCAGCTTCAACTGTGCCAATGTTTCAAAGTTTTTTGATAAACTTTCTGAAGTTTATAATAGGTATTCATTCACTGCAAATGATGTTTGGAACATGGACGAAATCAGAGTCACTACTGTTAAAAATCCCTCAAAAATTATTGCAAGAAAAGGTATAAAACAAATAGGAGCAATGACTTCAGCTGAAAGAAGACAACTTGTTACGTTAACCGTTGCTGTCAATGCTGCTGGAAATGCTATTCCTCCAATGTTCATATTTCCCAGGGTAATATTTGATGACCACTTCATCAAAGATGGTCCAACATGTTGCATAGGTACTGGAAATAAATCTGGGTAGACAAAAGAAACTGAATTTTTTTTTCTGAATCATTTTGTTGAATGTTTTTGTCCTTCTCAAGAGAGCGCCTGTCCTTCTCCTAGACAACCATCAGTCGCATTTAGCTCCAAAATGTCTTGATTTTGCTAAAATAATGGGGTTGTAATGCTTTCCTTTCCCCTTCATTGCACTCATCGCCTCCAGCCACTATATCGAAGTGTTTTCAGGCCACTTAAAAGACAAATAAACATAGCAATGGATGCTTGGATTAGAATAATAAGACCCGGATGGTACCGTTAGGTCTATGACAATATCCCACATTACATCCGTTTTAAAAGTATCATTTCCGATTGCCCAACACTAACGAATATTCAACATGGATTCCAGAAATGTGGAATATTTCTTTTAATAGGGAAGTATTTCAGGATGCAGAATTCTCCCCCTCATTTGTGACGGACAAGCCAAATCCAGAGCCAGCATCAGATCCACGCAAAGAGGTATCTCCTGGAAGATCATTAGTTCTGGACAAAACCATCCACGCCAATTTTTGGTTCAACTAGAAACCAATGAGATTTCTATCAATCCGGTAGGAGTTGCTGATCCACCAGGGCCAATAAATAATATCTCCAAAATATGGCCAAGTTTCCCCCGGAGCTAGGAGCTAGATCAGCCCCTTCCAAAATCAGCTCCTAGAAAAACTAAGGGTGAGAGGAAAAGTGCCATTTCGAAAGATTTCTCCAGAGAAAACACACTTGAGGAAGAATATCGATGGTGTTTTATAAAAAGGGCTTATCAACAAAATTTGACATTTAATGTTTATACATCATTTTTCTCAGAAAAATCTCGCGCGTCCATCTTTAAAAAGGGTGGTGTCATTTCTGTTATGGTATTTAAGATAATGCTATATAGAGGGGCGTTATCAGTGGTAGTATTGGAGCTCCTGAAGTGTAAGAAGGGCGTTATCTCCAACAACACCATTCAAAGCTTCTTATATAGTTGTCGACTTTATTCTATTATCGCATTCTCGTGTGAATTGGTGTAACTAAAACAAGTTATTTTTGCTTTACATTAATAAAGAGCAGTTCCTGATCTATGCCATTATAATATATTTGTATACTCTTTTAGAAAGAAAAACAAACAGAGAGCTTCAGTTGTTTATTTGAAGTTTGTTTGGTGTGTTTTTGTCAGTGTTAATTGTTATAATAGCATTTTAAAATGTCTTGAACAATGAAAATATTAAAATTGTGCCATGAAGTGGATTGTGATCAATTAGAAGAGTCAGAAAATAACAATACTGGGTCCATTGGTTGGTGGAGTGCGGTAAAACTTGACAATCGTTCTAGAACACCCGGAGTGCTTACAACAAAATGAATCAAATTTGATATTGTATTCAGTGCACTTTTATAAAAATAGGTTTTGTTAGTTAGGAAAACTAACTACTTAATGAACCAAGATTGTTAAAGAAAGGTAAA